>PVLC010002674.1:65002-110345 GCA_004027655.1 Graphiurus murinus | reverse complement strand
TTTTTTTTTTTTTTTTTTTTTTTTTTTTTTTTTTTTTTTTTTTTTTTTTTTTTTTTTTTTCTGAGGATTGAACCCAGAGGCATTCTACCTCTGAGCTAAACCCCGGCCCAATGTTTTTGTGTTTATTTATTTATTTATTTTGGTTTTATTTCAGGTGCACAGCCCACCTTCCTGGGGACTGTGGCACGGAGGCAGCAGAACATACCTTGCTGTATGACTGTCTCCCCCGCGATGTGTGTGACAGGGAACATGGCATCAAATATGTCACTGAAAAACAAAGAAAGTGAAGGGTCATATGTTTTCTCTCATATGTGATATCTACAGAAAGAAACTGGGAAACAAAAGGGACTTCATATAAATGAGGAGAGAGACCAGGAGACTAGTGGAAAGGGATCTGGGGAGGGGGGAGGTGTGGGGGGGACAAAGTAGGCTTGATAAAGGAAACAGTTCAGATAATACTCTGTCCATACAGGAAGTTATCAATACCAGTCTCCATAACATATGTGGGGAGGGGAGGGGACGGAGAGGATCCAGAGGAAAATACACCAGGTGCAGTGTGCACATAGTTTTCTATCACGCTGAACCTCATCATGATGTGTAATTACAATATACCAGAAATGTATATTAAAATTAAATAAATAACAAAGCACACCGAATTGGAGGGCACAGGTGATAGTGGTCAGTTAAATTCGCCTTTTTTTTTTTTCTTTTTGTGGTACTGGAAATTGAACTCAAGGGCAGTCTACCTCTGAGCTACACCCCAGCACATATATTTTATTTTTTGTTAATTTTTTTGTTTTGAAATAGGGTCTCACTTGGTTGCTGAGAGTCTGGCTGCTTGCTGAGGCTATCCTTGAACCTGTGATCCTCCTGTGTCCGTCTCCCAAGGGACACTGGGATTACAGACTTGAGCCACCACACCCGGTGAGTCCATCTCCCTTGATAAATAAGACTCCCACTGTCCACTTGCCAATTCATGCTGCTGTTGAAATCAATTCGCAGTCATCATCAAGGAAAAGGAGCAAACTCACAGGAGTTAAAGGAGACAATTAAGACTCTCCCGCTACATGCCCTCAGCCCGTGACCTTCCAGATCTGTGCTGCAAAGATGCAGTTTGTTGTTCTGGCTTTTTACAAAAATGGGATCACATTCTACACACTTTTGGACTCCGATTAGAAAAGCCAAAGTCGCCAGGCATGGTGGTTCACACCTGTAATCCCAATACTTGGGAGGCTGAGAGAAAAGGATTGCAAGTTCCAAGGGGAGCTTCAGCAGCAAGGTGAGACTCTCAGCAACCTAGTGAGACCCTGTTTCAAAACCAAAAATTAAAAACCAGAGACTGGGGCTTATTTCAGAGGTAGAATGCCCCTGGGTTCAATCCCCAGTACCACCCCCCTTCCACATAGGAAGGAAGGAAGGTAGGAAGGAAGGAAGGAAGGAAGGAAGGAAGGAAGGAAGGAAGGAAGGAAGGAAGGAAGGAAAAAAAAAGCAAAAGTGGGTATAGATTGGTAAATATAATTCTACCGCAGCATGGCCATTTATCTCAATGACGTGGCTTTTTTACTTTTTTTTTCCCCCAGGGAAAACACTTCCAGTCCTGGACTCTCGGGGTAGAAATAGATGCGAGCCTGGCATCTTGTGTTGGGCACCGACCCTCTCCAAAACCTTGAGCAACTCCAAGCCAGTGAGACGGGTGCCCAGAGCTGTGCCAACAGGCAGCCTGGCCTTTGGTTCTTAAATTGAGATGAGCAGTGGCCATTTACACCGGATGCTTAGGGAAGCGTGGAGGAGCGCGTGCAGCCCTGTGGACAGAGGCACCCAGGAAAGTGGGGAGGCAGCGGAGGGCCTGGGCAGGAGAGCAGCATCTGTCCCCAGACCCTGGAGCCTGCAGAATTGTCAGTAGAAATGCAAGTGACCTTCTCCTGAAATGTGGCGATCACCTTCGGAGATCATGTCCACCCTAGGCGCTCAGCTCCCCAAGGAGAAGCTGTGGTGCCGACTGGGCCAAGGACAGGGGTGCTGGGGACCCCAGCAGGACGCCCACCACTCAGTGAAACAGCAAGCGTGGCTTCCTTGACTTTTTTTTTTTTTTTGGTCCTAGGATTGAACCCAGGGGAATTCTACCTCCCAATTATACCTCCAGCCCCTAATTTTTTTTTTTTTTCTCTTTTAAACAGGGCCTCACTAAGTTGCCAAGGCTGGCTTCAAACCTGTGATCCTCCTGTCTCAGCTTCCCAAGCTCTGGGATTACTGGTGTGTGCCACCATACCTGGCAATAAGCAATTCTTTTTTTTTTTTTTTCGGTACTGGGGATTGAACTCAGGGGCATTCTACCTCTGAGCTATACCCCCAGCCCTATTTTTTATTCTTTATTTTGAAACCGAGTCTCACTAAGTTGCGGAGTGCCTCACTAGGTAGCTGAGGCTGGCCGCGAACCCGGATCCTCCGGTCTCAGCCTCCCGAATGCTGAGATTACAAGCGTGCACCACCATGCCCAGCTTAAGCAATTCTTAAAATAGTGACTGTTGTCTCTCTATTTAAAACATGCTTGATCAAAACACGAGAAGCCAAGTGTGGTAAAGGACACCGGAAATTCCAGTACTTGGGAGGCTGAGACAGGAGGATTGCAGGTTGGAGGCCAGCCTCAACAACTTAGGGAGACTTTGTTTCAAAATAAAAAAGTAAAAAGGGCTGAGGGTGTAGCTCAGTGATAGAACACCCCTAGCTTCAATCTCTAGGACCAAAGAAAAGAGAAAGAAATACTTGTTTCGAGTTTTAGTTCTTAATTCAACTGACGACCCAGTTATCTGTGAGAAGAGGGCAGCAGTCACACAAGCTCTAGGACAAGCTGTAGGGACGACTCAGGGCCGCCCCAGGCACTGGGTCCCCTGGTGAGATGTTTCTTGGCCACAGCATCCCGCTGCATCCGCAGAAGCCATCCTAAGCCCTGTTTTTTTAAGCTGCATTTCTTCAAAACCACAAAATAAGGGCTCTTAGAAGGAACTGATCTTTAAGAAATGATTTTACAATTCCTCCCTTGTTAAGAAAAAAAGAAAAGAAAAACCTCAGCTCGCAATGGTAAAACATTTTTTAAAGTGCCATAAATAATCAAACAGACACCATGGACCCTCCAGCGGCCAGACTGGGTGGATGTTCTCAACTTACCACACTTGCTTCAACCCTGCTTGTGTGTGCAGAGCTAAGGAGGCTGAGGACAAGACCCAGGGGAAGCTGCTGATCTGGGTTGGTCATTCACATGTACGAATCCACCAAGAAGCCCATTATGATTCCACCATTATCATTTCCAAAAGAGCACTCCAAACTCTACCCTCCTTCCCTCCTTTTTCTTCTTTTTTCTGTGTGTGTGTGTGTGTGTGTGTGTGTGTGTGTGTGTGTGTCACTAGAGATTAAATCCAGCAATGTTCCACCTCTGAACTACACCCCACCCCTAGCCCTTTTATTGTATTTTTATTTTTAAACAGGGTCTCACTAAGTTGCTGAGGGTCTCACTAAATTGCCAAACCTGGCCTGGAACCAGCGATCCTCCTATCCCAGCCTCTCAAGTACTGGGATTACAGGTGTGCACCACTGTGCCTGGATATTCTACCTCTTAACCTAAGTTTTCTTTCATATTATTATTATTTCCTTGTTCTTTCTTTCTTTTTTTTTCTTTTCTTTTTTCCCCTGTGGTACTGGGGATTGAAACCTGGGGCATTCTATCTTCAAGCTACACTCCCAGTCCTATTTTATTTTTTGTTTTAATACAGGGTCTCACTAGGTTGCTAAAAGTCTCACTCACTAATGAGGCTGGCCTCAAACCTGATACACTCCTGTCTCAGCCTCCCAAGTACTGGTATTATAGGCATGCACCACCATGCCTGGCTTTGACCTAGGTTTTTTGAAGTGCATCCAGGTGAAATGTGCAAACCTGGTGATCGCCTCTTCTTCAGCTTGCTCATCCACCCCCACCCAGGAGGACGCTGCAGATGTTTCCAGGCTTCTCTGCTCACAAACAGGTCTTTGATGAACATCCCGGTGCTCTCCAAGATGAGGGGACAGGCAAATACAACGGCATCTCCCCATCACACAGGGCTGAAATTCTACTTCTACTTTTAGGTCAGGGCCAAAGTGGGCCTTTTTCTGGAGACTTAAATCTCCAAATTGAGGGGTTAGGTCCTTGGCATCAATCACAGCAGGCTCTTCTGCATGCACAGGTCTGCCCTGGCTGGGTTCTGTCTCTCTGCTGATCACCTGTGTATAACCACAGCTCCCCGGAAATGGAGGAACAGAGCATCCCCACACTGAACAGAGAGATCCAGAGAGCCTGGCCTTGTTTATCAAAGAGGCCTGGGAGCTCAGTTTCCCTCTGCAAGAAACTCTGACCCCTCCCCCCCAGCTCCTCATCGATGGAGGCCTGCGCAGGTCCCACGTCTGTGGACTCAGGAGCTGGGGTCAGCTCTGCCACTCACCCGCCCAGCGGCTGGATCTCCTTTTCCAGCTTCCACATCCTTCCAGACAGAACCCAATCCCTTCCCCTCACTCAGCACTTAATGGCATTAAAAGACTCTGACAGTAAAAAGAAAAACAGTTTTCTGCGGTGATCCAGAGGTCCCCTCTGAGCGGTCTCACTGAGGCCACCGACACAGGTCTTACACAGCCTCACATTTGGGTCTCCACCTTGGACAGCAGGTGCTGGCCTTGCCCTTGTGCACTAGGGCTATACTGGGTTCCAGGGATGCAGAAAGCCCCAGTGTGCGGTGTAGTGGGAGACAAAAACACTGACACCATCACTTCCTGCGGGCACCGAGGCCAGGAGTGCTGTCCTGAGAGCCCTCCATCCACCCCTGCTCTATCCACACCTGTCTCCACAGCCAGAAGAATAATGACCTCCATTTCCATGCAATGAAAGTGGGGGTACTAAGTAACCTTGTCCAAGGTCAAGCAGCTGGAAGGCGGGGCGGCCTGGCTGCAAACCCCCACCTGCCAGCAATAAACCTGTGGCTGCTCTCCTGGGTGCAGAGCTCTGGGTCTCCTGCAGGCAAGAGATCAGAGCTCTTCCCCCTAACCCCCGCCTCTCTGCCTCTGTCTCTCCATCCCTCTCTCTCTCTGCTTCTGCACTCTGGACTGGGTACTGGGGGGCCGGAGTGTTTAGGGTAGACACCCCAGCTCTCTTCAGGCAAGTGCCGAGAAAGGAGTCCTAGCTGGCAGGGCAAGCCAGGGCAGTGCTGGAAGGCAGTGCTGGGTCAGGATGGTCTCCAGGGAATGGCCACCTTGGTTTTGGCCTTACTCTGGGCTGGACACAAATGGAACCATTATGACGGGACTCCAGCTTCCACCCGGCCCATGGCTCAGAGAACACTGGCCCTTTGGAAGTCTCCACCCAGGCCATTCACCTCCCACTGAGTTCTAGGAATGGAGGCCACATGTCACTGCAGTCCATCGCATCCAGCCCACGCTCAGCTCACAGTGGACCCTCAGAACAATATGGATGGATGGAAGCAAGAAACTGTAGATGGAGAGATGGATGGATGGACGGGTGGGTGATGTGTAGATGGATGAATAAATAGATGGACGATATATGTATGTATGAATAGGTGGGTGGGTGAATAGATGGATGGTATGCGGATGGATAGTTGGGTGGATGGATGGATAGTTGGGTGGGTTGGTGAATAGATGGGTAGAACAATAATATGTGGAGGATAGGTGGGTAGAAGGGTGGGTAGGTAGCTGGATGGGCAGGTGGTGATGTGTGGATTGATGAGTGGGTGGATAGACAGATAGGCAGGTGGATGGGTGGATGGATGGAGATGGGTAGATGGTCGATGTGTGGATGAATGGATAGCTGGGTGGACAGGTGATACATTGGTGGATGGATGGATGGATAGGAGGGAAGGGAAAGAAGGAAGGAATGGAAAATTTAATTAAAGAATAGATGACTGGTGAATAGATAGAAGGGTAGCATACCCTTCTAGAGGTATTTGCAGCAAATAACAAAAGTTGTTGCACTATCTGCCTAAATGCTTCACATTTAGGAAAAATAATTGGATGAATATGAAAAGATATAATACAATCATATTCACTGAAGCACTACTTATATTACTCAAGAAAAATCCCAAAATATCCAATCAAGGATTTATAAAATAAATCACAATACTTCTAAATATAACAGTGTGTGAGCCGGGCGTGGTGGCGCACGCTTGTAATCCCAGCACTCGGGAGGCTGAGACCGGAGGATCCAGGTTCGCGGCCAGCCTCAGCTACCTAGTGAGGCACTCCGCAACTTAGGGAGACCCGGTTTCAAAATAAAGAATAAAAAATAGGGTTGGGGGTGTAGCTCGGAGGTAGAATGCCCCCGAGTTCAATCCCCAGTACCGCAAATATATATATATAACAGTGTGTGATCATTAAAAATAGTGATGTTAGACGGGTGTGGTGGCTCACTCTTGTAATCCCAGAATTTGGGAGGCTGAGACTGGAGGATCTGGGTTCTCAGCCAGCCTCAACTACTTAGTGAGGCCCTCCGCAACATAGTGAGACCCTGTTTCAAAATAAAGACTAAAAAAATAGAGATGGGGATATAGCTCAGAGGTAGAAGGCCCCTGGGTTCAATCCCCTATCCCACACACACACACAAAAAAATGTGACTAAGAAGATATTACAGCAGAGTGTGGTGGCACACACCTGTAATTCCAGTACTTGGGAGGATGAGACAGGAGAATCTCAGGTTTGAGGACAGGCTCAACAACTTAGTAAGGCCCTCTGCAACTTAGTGAGACCCTGTTTCAAAATTTTAAAAAATTTAAAAGTAGGGCTGAGTGTATACCTCAGAGGTAGAATGCCCCTGGGTTCAATCCCCAGTACCTCCAGGAGGAAGAGGAAGAGGAGGAGGAGGAGGAGACAACAATGCTGTCTATGAAAAAAAAAATGATTGACAAAGTAGTACAATCTGAAAGACAATCAACCTGGAGGTAGTATAGTATCACATTAATAGCAGCTGTCTTGGGTGGAGAATGGATGGATTTTTAGTCATTCTGATATATTCTTTTGATGTGCATGTATACTTACTTGTACTTTCTATATACTACAGTAAATTTGTGTATATATGTATTTTATTTTATTTTTTATCTTCTGGTACTGAGGATTGAACTTAGGATCATTCTACCACTGAGCTACACCCTCAGTTCCCTTTTAAAATTTTGAAACAGGGTCTTGCTAAGTTAATGAGTGCTGACCTCAAACCTGCAGTCCTCCTGTCTCAGCCTTCCAAGTACTGAGATTACAGGCATGTGACACCACACCCAGCTCTATGTATTTTTAAATGACAAAGTTCCTTATTGGGAAAATGCCTCAACTATCACGTAGAGTATACTTGAGACTCTTAACATTTTAAAAACATCCCCAAACGGCAACATCTAGGCTTTAAAATGTTAAAACATGCTTATCCGTGTGTGGTACAGACTCCAAACGTAAAACATAGCATATGGATGTGTATGAGATAGAAACCAACAGCTTATTCACAGCCAAACATACTTCCGAACTAGTCAAATTTGCCAAATGCACCTCGAAAAATTGCATATGCTAAACCTCATTAACTCTCCTCAAAATTGCTGAAAGTGAGCAATTTGGCAAAGCCTATTGATCTTTAAAAGCTTCAGATTAGCCAGGCACAGTGGTGCACGCCTATAAGCCCAGTACTTAGGAGGCTGAGACAGGAAGATGGTAGGTTTGAGGCCAGCCTCAGCAACTTAGTGAGACCCTGTTTCAAAATAGAAAAAGTAAAAAAGGCTAGGGGTGCAGCTCAGAGGTAGAGCACACCTGGGTTCAATCCTGAGGACTCGCCCCAACACACACACATAGCTCATATGCTCAAATATGTGTACAAGAGGCCCAGGTTCCCCAGCATGGGCCCTGGCCCCATGGCCATGAGGCAGGACAGGATGGCAGGATGGTGGCAGTCAAGTTCCTTCCTCTCAGAAACGTCCACTCTCCCTTCTTCTGGGACAGATGGGGATCCTGGGCCCCAGCAAGCAAAGGTTGCAATTCCTCTGCTAAAGAAGTTTCCAGAAGCCCCCTTCTCCACCTGCCCAGCGGTCAACAATCCTCCCCCAAACCCTGGAACGGGTGTACCAGTGATGTGGCAGGAGGACAGTGATCAAGCCAGTGGACACCAAGGGCAGGATGACATGTTCATGGCCCAGGAGGTCCCTGCATGGGTGGCTGAGCACATGAGGAAGGAGTCTCTTCTGCCTGGCTAGGATGGGACACAGGCTCAGTATCTCAAGAGACCCACAGAAAGAAAACCGTGGCTTCATTATGTCAGACTCCCAGAAAGTCAGGACTGTCGATGTACGATATACACAAACAACAAATCTGCCTTCACAGGCAGCTCCAAGACAATGGGACACCAGGGAGGCCTCCTTGGACAAAAGTCCCTGCTTCCTGAAGCAGTCCTCTATTAGAACATCAGTGCTGACCTCAGTCCTTGGGCTGTACCCAACACACTCCACTGAGAGCAAATCTCATGAACATTCTCTCCTTTACCTTCACACCTAAGGCCTCCTTACTGTTCCCAATTCACAGATTGGGATACAGAGGCTCAGAAGGTTATAATGGTGCATCTGAGGCTGAATCCAGGTAGCAGGCTCCAGAGCATATGCAGCGACCACTACTGAGGGCCCCCAAGGCCCCAGAATGCACCATGGAACACATCCAGAATGCACCACAGAGACACCCAGAATGCACTACGGAGACACCCAGAATGCACCACGGAGATACCCAGAATGCACCATGGAGCACACCCAGAATGCACCATGGAGCACAGCAGGTGGGGCTCAGCCCCCCTTTGGACAGGACATGCGTCTAAACCCCCTGATGCAGTGAGAGGGTTCACCCTGAGTGGCCTGCCTCCTGGCCTGTGAGATGGAAGCAGCCTCTGGCTCTCACAAGATGAGGATTCTCTGGAGATGCTCTGAGGACCCAGAAAGGTCAGGCACTGCCTGGACATAACGTCATCAACCACAGACCACTGCAGACTGGAAGGAGGGTGTGCAGGGCGAGGGAGTCAGGAGACAGCGCCAGACCAGGAACCACATCTGCAGACCCAGGTTGGTTGCTCAGCACACACGAGAAGCAATCGCACCAGGCCCCCACTGAGTTTGATGGGACATCCCCGTAGGCCTCTTAAACCTCAGGTGACAACATGTAGCTTTCAGCTCACGCACTCACTGACTGTTCTTGGTTTAGTTATACATTTATTCCCTGCCCCCTCCCTCCATAGGTGACTGCACTAAGAAGTCTGTAGAATCTCCTTTTGTTGTATATATTTGTGTGTGTGTGTGTGTGTGTGTGTGTGTGTGTGTGTGTGTGACTAAGGATTGAATCCAGGGTGTTCTTTCTCTGACCTTTTTGAATTTTTTATTTTGAAACAAGGTCTTGCTAAGTTACTGCATGCAAGCCTCAAATCTGTGATACTCCTGCCTGGGCCTTCCAAGTACTGGGATTATGCCACCACACTGGACTTTGTCATCTTCATCTCCTCCTCCTCCTCCTCCTCCTCCTCCCTCTTCCTCCTCCTTTTCCTCTTCCCTCTTCCTCCTCTTCCTCTTCCTCCTCCACATCCTCCTCCTCCTCCTCGTCCTTCTCCTCCTCTTCCTCTTTCACTGGGGATTGAACCCAAGGACAGTCTACCTCTGAGCTACACCCCCAGCCCTTATTTTTTTTTATTTTGAAACAGGGCCTCACTAAGTTGCTGAGAATGGCCTTGAACCTCTGATTCTCCTATCTCAGCCTCCCAAATACTGGGATTACATGCATGAACCACCACACCTGGCATGTTTTCTCTTAAAACAGAATTTTAGCCGGGCATGGTGACATACGCCTATAATCCTAGTACTCAGGAGGCTGAGACAGGAGGATCACAGGTTCAAGGACAGTCTCAGCAAGTAATGACTCTCATCAACCTAGTGAAACCCTGTTTCAAAATAAATAAATAAATAAATAGGGCTGGGAGTGTAGCTCAGAGGTAGAATGCCCCTGGGTTCAATCCCCAGTACCACAAAATACACACACACACACACACACACACACACACACACACACACACACACACAGAGTTTTGAGCTGGGTGCATTTGCCCAGGGATGGTTCTGTGCTGTGGGCCTCGGGCAGAGGTTCTCTCTAAGCTTGCTGCGTGGTGGGTCTGCCTGTGTCAGGTGACACCCCGGGCTGCAGCTCACAGCTCAGCTCTCATCTCCTGGGCCTCCCCTCTAAGCTCTGGGCTTCTTTTCAAGGGCCTGTCGCCTCATGGGCCTCTTCTCTGTAAATTTCCTGGTCCCATCCTTTGCCTATCTCTCCAGCAGGCTGGCATCTTTCCTCCTGTTCATCTACAGGGCTTTCTTGTCAATTAACATTTCCAGGATGCCCTGGGTTAAGCTGATATATTTCCTTCATTTGTCCCCTGAGGCCTTAATTTTAAAACTGCTCAGTCAGGTACGGTGGCACATGCCTGTAAACCAAGTATCTGGGAGGCTGAGACAGGTTCAAGGTCGGCCTCAGCAATTTAGTGAGACCCTCAGCAACTTTGCAAGGCCCTGTTTCAAAATAAGAAATCATCATAGCAAAGTAAAATGAACTGCTCCTCACAGCCAAGGAACCAAATACTCTCCTACATTTCTGTTGCCGTGACCAAACACCACAGATGGGACAGCTTGAACAACAGACACTGATTCCTCCCAGCCCTGGGAGCTACAAGTCCAAGATCAAGGTGCATGTTCGTCCTGTGAGGCCTGCGATGACCACCTTCTCGCTGTGTCCACACGTGGCAGAAGGAGCTCTGCTGCCTGCGTCCCCTCACTGGGGCACTAACTCCAAAGGCAGCATTTCTGAATACTGTCCCACCGGGGGTCAGGACTTCAACAGGTGAAACTGGAGGGAGCACAGTTCAGTCCGTAGCAATGACTTCCTGCTACATACAATGTTTTTATGTTCCTTTTCAGGTCTTTAAGTCAGTGCCACAGGGCGAGGTTTTATTTTTTTTCCCAGATTGTCAATTTCACCTTGGAGAATTGCTCATCGGCCCATCCTCTGCTACAGCACGCATGTGCCAGCAGTACCCAGGTGCTGTTCCAGGCTGACTTAGTCCCCAGAAGTCCAGTCCCAAAAGACTAGTGGAGTTCTAGTCTCCAGGACCTCAGAATGAGACCTAACTTGGAAACAGGATCACTTAAGATGTAATCAACATGAGGTCCTCCTCGAGGAGAGGGGTGCCTAACTCAACATGACCGATGTCCTTAATACGGGGATTTGGAGCCAGGTGCGGCGGTGCCTGCAATCCCAGTGCTTGGGAGGCTGAGATAAGAGGATCACTGATTTGAGGCCAGCCTTAGCAACTTAATGAGACCTTCATCAGCTTAGCGAGACTATTTCAAAATAAAAAAGGGCTGAGGTTATAGCTCAAAGGTGGAACACTCCTGGTTCAATCCTCAATACCCCCCCAAAAAGAGGGGAGTTGGGGCACGGACACACACAGAGGGAGGACATGAGGGACACTGGGAAAAGATGGCTGCCAGCCAGCCAGCCAAGGAGAGAGACTGGGAGCAGAACCTCCCTTACAGCCCTCAGGAGGATCAGCGCAGACACTGCCCTCATCCTGGCCTTCCAGCCTCCGGAACTGCGAGACAGTTCATTTCTGTGCTCCAGGCTGCCGAGTTCATGGTATTCCATCCCCGCATCCCTGGTTGCTCATTTGATGGACTCTTGTTCATTTAATTCTCAAAATCACCTTGTGATATTTATCATCACCATTCTCATTTGTGTGTGGGTGGGGGGAGAACTGAGGCACAGAGAGGCAAAGGAACCCGTTGGAGGAGGCACAGCTAGGAAGCGGTACTGCTCGGATTCAAAGCCAGGTGATCTGACTCTGGAATCCTTGCTTTGAGCCACTGCCCTCACTCTCTCACCCCTGAGGAGTTTTAAGCTCCTACAGGTGCCTGTACATCCTCTGGCTCTGTGTCCCAAGCCATTATCCTGTTATCCCTTCCTGCACCTGCCCCACATAATCTTCGTGAGCCTCACTAGGAGGCAGGGCGGGTCCTCAGCTTCAAAGATGACTTAGCTATTGCAAACTGTGTCTTCTCGTTTATATTGTAGAATGTGTTTATACTGCCTCCCAATAATCCAGCTGCAATTCCAATTGGGATTGCTTTGAACGTACAGATTAATTTGAGGGAGAAATAGCCCCATGCCATCAGGAGGTTTGCCGTCTTGAGAATGTGCAACCACTAAACTTAGTGTGTCTAAACTAAGAAAATTCTCTCCGTTCTTAGTTTTTAAGAATTTCTCCGACAAACACTTGCTGAGCTTTGTCAGATTCTTTCCTATGTCTACCGTACAGTGTATGGTTTCTTCCCTGCAATGTCAGGCCTGGGCGGCTGGAGGGTTCTGAGGTTGGAGCATCTTTGAACTCTGGGTAGACCTCTTTGATCACAGCATGATTTGCTTTTGGAACATGCTGCTGGATTTGTTCAGCGATTTAGGATTTTTGCACCTGCACCCGTAGTGAAACGGGGCTGTCTTTGCCTGTGTGTCTCTCTGGAGCTTTGGGATCAGGGTCATATCTGCCTGTACAGTGAGCTCACAGCTTTCTTTCATTTTTCATTTTCTGGAGCAACTTGTAAAAGTGAGAATGAATGTTTGTGGAAATCTGACAATCCTCTGGTGAAGCCCTCAGGACTGGGCCTCTTGAGGAAGCGGTGGGCCCCCCTGGGGAGGGGGCCCGAGGTCACATGCCAGCTACCTGGTGCTATTTCAGACTTTCTGTTTTTTCATGTGGCAATACGGGTACTACTTTCAAAGTTAGCTCCCAGCTTTTAAAAAGGGAGTGTATTCATAAAAACCCAAATTTGGAGCTTCTCTTTGAAACAAAATGGAAGATCTGGCAAAATGGGGTCTTGCAAAGCAAGAATTCTCCACCCTGGCAGGAGGGCAGCATTCTCCTCGGCCCCAGTCCCAGGGCCCTGGCACCCATGAGGTTCCTGGTCCCTCCCAGGCTCTGGTCTGCAGCATGGCCTGGGAGCCACTGCTCCAGGGTGGCCGCATGGCATCACGGGGGCGGGGGGGGGGGAGGATCCCTGTGCACTGCCTCCCCTTGGCACCCCCTCATCCCTGGGCAACCCTGAACTTGCCTGGGGGACCCAGGAGACTGTTTCCAAGGAGCTCACCCTTGCAAGATGTGTGTGTGGTTGTGGGGAGGATTTAGGGGGAGAGAGAAAGGTCCTCCCTGGGTGCTGCTGGGAGGAGACTGTCTGAAATAATTGCGTTAGGAGACACTGCAAAACCATGAGCACCGGCCACAGGAGCGGAGCCCTCTTCCGCCCTGCTGAACAGCAGAGCAGTCCCAAGATCCCCAGCAACGCTGCAGAAGGTGCGCTCCATGGCTGCCTCACCCCAGCAGGCACAGCTCCTTTATTCTTTTATCGGTTTGCAGTCTTAATCCTTCAGGAACTGCCGCTGGAGGTGGCCCGACAGGTAAACACCCCTGCCCTGCCAATAAGTAGGCTAAAGCGAACAGGTTTGGCCAGTTCTGAGAGAGGGCTGCCCAGGGGGGCAGCGGAGGGGAGCCTGATGGCAGGGAGGCTGGGCCCAGTGAGAAGTGCAGCCTCTGCAGAGGAAGCCCCACACCCCCATATACCGTCCGCACACACCTCCTGAGGCAACAACCTGCATTTCTGTGTATTTTATTTATTTTTGTGTGGTACTGGGGATCAAACCCAGGGCATTCTACCTCCATGACCTCTGCCTCAAGCCCCAGCCCCAGACATTGTGTCCCTGGGTTGCACTGTAGCTCTTCCACTATTTGGGTGCAGCTTGCTCTGTCTCTCTGTTGCCTTCGAGTTTCTAAACAACTGTCTCTAAACAGCAATAACTCAGTCTTAGCCTTTAGCTGTAGCAGGAGGTGCTGCTGTGTGGAGCTCAGTGTCTGGGAACCTCCGGGGCCTCTGCACGCAGTTCCAGGGGCCAAGGTGCCAGGTTGGGATCCTTGACCCTAAACACCTGCTATTAGAGAGAGAAGCACAGGATGCCCAGGGTTCGGGGGGGGGGGGGGGGGGGGGACATATCTGTGGAGTCCCAGAAGCAAGGAACGGGATGCATGTCCACTCTATCCCTAGATCTAGGGAACTGGGCAGAGGATAGAAACGTCTCTGGCTCATTCTCAGGCTTTTAGCCAAGATCAGCATCTAGAGTTCTAGCCGAGGTGCCCGGCCCTGGATGCTCACAGCACCCACACATGTCCAGCCACCTGGCCTTCTAAAGCAGAACATGTAGGGTGAGCTTGGTGAAAGCAGACTCTTCTCTTAAAAATGCGTCTGCCCTTTGAACCTGCTAGGCTTTCCCCAGCACTGCCTGCACAGAGACAGGGTAGCTACAGGCTACGTATCATGGTGCCACTTGTAGTCATGGAAAAATCAAATAGCTGGGGATTGTTTAAGTTACAGGATGGAATGCAAGGTGGTATTATACAACAATACTGCAGCTGAGCGTGGTGGTACATGCCTGTAATTCCAGTACTTGGGAGGCTGAGACAGAAGATCGCAGATTCAAGACAGGAGGATCGCAGATTCGAGGCCAGGCTCAGCAGCCTAGTGAGACCTGTTTCAAAATTTAAAAAATAATAAAATAGCACTACAGAGCCACATCTAAGGGGACTGATAACATTCTTTACAGTTCTATTGAATAAAAGAAATTGGATTACGAGGTAAAATGTGATCGAAATGCAAGGAGAAACAGATGAGTGTATGATTACAGTTGAAGGCTTCGACATCCCTCTACCAGTCACTGGCAGATCCAGCTGGCAGAAAATCAGTAATTACACAGGTGAACTGAATAGCACCATCAATTAACTAGATCTACCTGACATTTATAGAATCTTCATCAAACAACAGTAGAACATTCATTCTTCTCAAGTTCGCATGAAACATTCAGCAAGATAGACTACATCTGGGGCTGTAAGGTACAGCTGAACAAATGTAAAAGAATACACATCATAGAATGTGTGCTGTCAGACCACAATAGAATTAAAATAGAAGCTGGGCATGGTGGTGCATGCCTATAATCCCAGCACTTGGGAGGCTGAGACAGGAGGATTGCAGGTTCAAGGCCAGCCTCAGCAACTTAGTGAGACCCTCGGCAAATCAGTGAGATAGTGTTTCAAAATAAAAAAGGACTGGAGATATAACTCAAAAGCAAAAGCCCCTAAGTTCCATCCCCAGTACAAAAAGAAAAGGGGGGAAGGGGGAATTAAGATAGAAATTAGTAACAAAAAGATAGACAGAAAAATCCCAAAGTATTTGAAGATTAAGCAACACATTCTAAATAATACATGGGTCAAAGGAGAAGGTCCCAGAGAAACTGAAAAATACTTTGAACTAAATAAAAATGAAAATACAACTTATCTAAATTTGTGGGATACAGCAAAAGCAATGCCCAGAGGGAAATCTACAGCTTACCGTAGAAAACAAGATCTAAAACCAGTAACCTAAGCTCCTGCGCCTCGGGAAAATACCACATGAAGAGCAAATCCAAAAATCAAATCCCAAGCAATCAACAAAGAAGAAACAAGAAAAGTTAGAGCAGAAATCGATGAAATTAAAGATAGGAAAATAACAGAGAAAGTGAATGAAACCTAAGCTAGTTCTTTGAGAAGACCAATAAAAATCTGGAAGCTTCTGGCCAGGCTAACAAGAAAAAAAGGAGGGAAAGACACATATGTTAGCATCAGAGATGAAAGAAGGGGCCATCACCAGAGACCTACAGTCACTAAATGGATGATAAGGGAATGTTCTGAACAAGTCCATGCCCACACACTTGATAAATGAGATAAAATGGACCAATCCCTCAAAATACCCCAGCAACCAAAAGTCACACAAGAAGAAACAGACAATTTGATAACTATTAACCTTCCAAACCAGAAAGCACCAGGCCCAGACGAGTTTACTGGTGATTCTACCAGACATTTAGGAAGAAATAATATCAATTCGCCCTAATCTCTTTCAGAAAATAGAAGCAGAGGAAACACTTTCTAACTCATTCTATGAGAACAGATTTTAACACCCAAACCAGATAAAGACATTATAAGAAAGGGAAATTGCAAATAAATATATCTTATTAACATAGATGTAAAAGTTTTTGACAAAATATTAACAAATTGAATCCTACAATATATAAAAAGAATTACACACAACATGGATAAATGGGATTAATTACAAGCATAGGAGACTGATAACATTAATTTGAATAAAAACTTAATTATTCACTTGATTAAAAATCAAGCCATAGCCAGGCATGGTGGCACACATTGTAATCCCAGCATTTGGGAGGCTGAGACCGGAGGATCCGGGTTCTCGGCCAGCCTCAGGTACCTCTGCAACTTAGTGAGATCCTGCTTCAAAATAAAGAATAAAAAATAGGACGTGGGGTATAGCTCGGAGGTAGAATGCCCCTGAGTTCAATCCCTAGTACCGCAGAAAAAAATCAAGTCATATAATTGATCACAGAAACAGGCTTAAGAAGAAAAAAAAAAATCACTGGATCATATCAGTAGATGCAGAAAAAGCATCTGGCAAACTGAGCACCTGCTCATGATAAAAACTCTCACCAAACCAGGAGGCTGAGACAGGAGGAACGCAGGTTCGAGGCCAGCCTCAGCAATTTAGTGAGACTTTGTTTCAAAATAAAAAGGGCTTGGGGGGTAGCTCAGTAGTAGAACCCCCTAAATTCAATCCCCAGTACCACACGCAAAAAAAATAAAGTCAGAATGGATCACAGATCTAACTAAAACACCAAAAAATTCCTAGAAGATAACATGGAAGACAATCTAGGCAACTTTGGGCTTGCTGACAACTTTTTAGGTACAATACCAAAGACAAGATCTGTGAAAGAGAAAAAAAAAGTGAGTTGAACTTCATTAAAATTGAAACTTGTGCTTCAGAAAACAAAGTTAAGGAGGCTGAGACAGGAGGGTCCCAGGTTCCCAGCCAGCTTCAGCTACTTATGGAGGCCCTCCGCAACTTAGTGAGACCTTGTTTCAAAATAAAGAATAAAAAATAGGACTGCGGATGTATCTCAGAGGTAGAATGTTCCTGGGTTCAATCCCCAGTACCGCCAAAAAAAGAAAAAAAAAAAAAATACAGTTAAGAGACTGAGAAGAAGCCAGATGTGGTGGCACATACCTGTAATCCTAATACTTGGGAAACTGAGACAGGAGGATCACAGGTTCAAGGCCAGCCTCAGCAATTTAGTGAGAACTTGTTTCAAATTAAAAAAAAAAAAAAAAGCCGGGCGTGGTGGTGTACACCTGTAATCCCAGTGTTTGGGAGGCTGAGACAGGAGGATCACGGGTTCGAGTCCAGCCTCAGCTCCTTAGTGATGCCCTCTGCAACTTAGTGAGACCTTGTTTCAAAATAAAAAATAAAACAGGGCCAGGAATACTCAGAGATAGAATGTCCCTGGGTTGAATCTCCAGTACCAAAAAAAAATAATAATAAAAGGGGTTGGGGGTAGAGCTTGGAGATAGAATGCCCTGAGTTTAATCCCCAGAACTGTAAAAGAGAGTGGACACACACACACACACACACACACACACACACACACACACACACACACACAGAGAGAGAGACAATGCTGAGCACCTGTAATCCCAGTACATGGTACAGTACATGGGAGGCTGAGAAAGAAGGATCACAGGTTTGAGGCCAGACTCAGCAATTTAGCAAGACCCTCTGCAGCTTAGCTTACATGGAGAGAGAGAGAGAACAAGCTAAGGAGCAGGGTAAAACATTTGCGATACATGTATCACGAAAGAGCATGTACCCAAGATACATAAAGAACAATTTGTGTGTGGGGGGGGGGTAATTGGGGATTGAGCCCAGGGGTGTACTACCACTGAGTTACACCCAGCCCTATTTTATTTTATTTTTTTTTTTATTTATTTATTTATTTTGCGGTACTGGGGATTGAACTCAGGGGCGTTCTACCTTCAAGCTATACCCCCAGCCCTATTTTTTATTCTTTATTTTGAAACAGGGTCTCACTAAGTTGCGGAGTGCCTCACTAGGTAGCTGAGGCTGGCCACGAACTTGGATCCTCCAGTCTCAGCCTCCCAAATGCTGAGATTACAAGCGTGCGCCACCACGCCTGGCTCCTATTTTATTTTTAAATAGAGTTTTGCTAAGTTACCATGTGCTGGCCTTGAACCTGCAATCCTCCTGTCTCAGTCTCCCAAGTACTGGGATTATAGGTGTGCACCACTGTGCCCAGCTACTAAGAACTGTTAAAATTCAGCAACAGGGAAGCAAACAATCCAATCTAAAACGATACAAAATTGCTGAACAGACACCTCACCAAAGACTGGCAGATGGCAAATGAGCACCTGATTAGATGCCGGGTGTCACAGTCATCAGGGAATTGTGAATTAAAACAGTAGGAGAGGCTGCCACACACTTATCAGAATGCCTCAATTCCAGGACTGACTACACCAAATGCCAGCGAGGACGTTCCCAAATGAGCCTTGGGAACTCTGGCTCATTGCTGGTGGGAATGCAGAATGGTTCAGCCACCTTGCAAGACACTTGGTGATTTCTCACAGAACTAAACATGCTCTCACGGTATGATCCAGCACTGGTGGCCCTAGGCATTTGCCAAATGAGTGAAAACCGCTGTGCACACAAAAGCCTACACATGTGTGTTGACAGTCCATTCATAACTGCCACAAATTGGAAGCAAGATGTCCTTCAGCAGGTGAACTGATAAACTGATACATCCATACAATGAGATATTCTACCATGCTGAAAAGAAATGAGCTGTCAAGCTGCAAGAAGACACAGGGGAACCTTAAATACATTTTGCTAAGTGAAAGAGGCCAGTCTGAGAAGGCTGTATACCGCAGGGCTGCAACCAGAGGACATTCTGGAAAAGGTGAAGGATCGGTGGTCACTAGGGGTTGGGGGAAGAGGGATAGAACTGGGACACTGAGGATTTGGGGGCAGGCAGTGAAGCTACCATTTGGTGTGATATACATGTCATCACATACTTGTAAAAACCCACAGAACACACGACGCCAAGAGCAAACCCCAATGTAAGTGATGGGTTTTAACCCCAATGTAAGCGATGCATTGCTGTCAGTTCATCAGTCGTATCGCAGCAGGCTAATGCAAGAATAATGTGCACGAAATACCCCAAGAGCTGTGTGCATGTCTGTTGTATCACATTGAACCTCACTATGATGTACAAATGCCATGCACTAATAAAAGTATTTTTAAAAGAATAATGGCAGCCAGGCATGGTGGTGCATGCCTATAATCTCAGTACTTAGGAGGATGTGACAGGACTATTGCAGGTTCAAGTCCAGTCTCAGCAATTTAGCAAGGGATTCAGCAACCCAGCGATATCGTTTCAAACAAAAAAATAAAATAAGGCTGGGGGTGTAGCTCAGAGGTAGAATGTCCTTGGGTTCAATAATCCTCTACCACACACACACACACAAAAGAATAATGATGATAATGGAAGAGATTGTGGGTGGGGGTGAAAGGGGGGAGCTCTGTGCTTTTTGGACAATTTTTCTGTAAACCTAAAACTGCTCCAAAATATATGGGTTACAAAACAGCATGTGTGGTATAACTGGATTTCTAAATATGCTATCGCTGTCAATAGGAGCTCCATGCAGTGGTGTGGTCAGTTTTGGTAGGAGGGATCTGTGGGAATGGTGGGCCACATATATGTATGTGTACGTGTATGTGTATGCATTTTATTTTCAGTATTGGGGTTGAACCCAGGGGCATTCTACCTCCAAGTTACACCCCTAACCTTTTCTTTCTTTCTTTCTTTCTTTTTTTTTCATTTTGAAACAGGGTCTTGCTAAGTTGCTGAGGTGCTCACTAAGTTGCAGAGGCTGACCTTGAACATGCGATCCTCCTGTCTCAGACTCTCAAGTACTGAGATTACAAGTGTGTGCCACCATGCCTGGCTTATATATTTTTTTGATCACAGGGTAGATGAATAATGTATTCCCAGGTTTTCTTGGAATTAGCATATAATGCTTTTATAATTATATTTTAAAGAGCCAGGTGTAGTGGCTAATGCTTGTAACCCAGTACTTGAGAGGCTGAGGCAGGAGGATCACAGGTTCAGAGTCAGCCTCAGCAACTTAGTGAGACTCCTTAGTGAGACTCTGTTTCCAAACAAAAAATAAAATAGGGCTGGGGGTATAGTCAGGAGGTAGACGGCCCCTGGGTTCCACTCCCAGTACCACACAAAAAAATTATATTTTAAAAATCACATTTTGAAGCCGGGTGTGGTGGTGCACACTTGTAATCCCAGCATTTGGGAGGCTGAAACTGGAGGATCCGGGTTCTCGGCCAGCCTCAGCTGCTTAGTGAGGCCCTCTGCAACTCAGTGAGACCCTGTTTCAAAATAAAGGATAAAAAATAGGGCTTGGGCTGTAGCTTGGAGGTAGAATGCCCCCAGGTTCCATCCCCAGTACTGCAAAAAAAAAAAAAAAATCACATTTTGGGGGAAAAAATAAAATTTTTAGCTGACACTGGCAGAATAGAGGGCAGATGTCCTGGGGACTGGTGATCTGGGGCAGGGGTTGGAGGAGCAGCTCCAGGAGACCCAGTTCAGGCTCGGGCCCAGCCCACACCATGGGAGGAGGGAATGGCTCCCTCAGGGGCTGTTGCAAGAGCCATGCAGAGATCCCAGCCCAGGCCACCAGCTGGAGCTGCCCACCTCTGCCTTAGCCCTTGTGATATTGCCTGAGTGCGAGGCACTGTGCTGGGCATGGGGACAATGGAAAAGAGGCACATGCAGTCTCCTCTTCAGAAAGTCAACAGCAAAACAGAAGCAGATGCCAAAGAGCTAGGCCCTTTCTGGCCATCATTCATTCATTCATTCAACAAACACATGCTGGGCCCCGTCATGAGATAACAGCTATGGCTGGAGTGACGTTAGAAACCACCTCCCCCAGCTTCACCTCCTGGCAAAGACAATGCAAAAGAAACTGGTGCCAACTAGGTGCGGTGGCTCACACCTGTAATTCCAGTACTTGGGAGGCTGAGGCAGAAGGATCACAGGTTCAAGGCCAGCCTCAGCAACTTAGCAAGACCTTCAGCAACTTAGAGAGACCCTCTTTCAATAAAAAGGGTTAGGGGTATAGCTTGGAGGTAAAATGCTTCTGAGTTCAATCCCCAGCACAAAGGGGAAAAAAAAAAAAAAAAAAAACAGGGACCAAGTCCTGATTTATAAACAGTGGTCAGCATGACACAGCTTCCTGGGCCCCAAGTGGGTGGCCAGGAGACCCCAGAGGCAGCACATGGGCTTAGCATGTGGTCAGCCAGAGAAGCGATGGCCTTGAAGGCGTCCCACACACTGGAGCCGAATTCAGGTTGGAAACCTCATCATTTCCTCTCCAAGGGGCAGAGCCAAGGGAAAAAAGCCCCCATGTGGCCAGCAAGGTGGGGAGCCACCGAGAACCAGGCTCCCCTGGGTTCAGTGAGTCCGGGCAGGGCCAGCTCCAAAGGATTTCCTTCCAGGACCAGCCTTCTGCAGGCAGACGGGGCTGCCCAGGGGTGTTTGGACAGACAGCTCTGCCAGCCATGAGCAAACACAGGTGCCGGCCACTGAGGCCAGACAATGCCGGACACTACCACGCCTCCACCTAAAGTCAGGTTTGAGCCGGGTGTAGTGACACACACTTGTAATCTTAGTGACTCTGGGAAGCTGAGGCAGGGAGATCCCAAGTTCAAGGCCAGTACAAAGGGCTGGAGTGTAGCTCAGTAGTAGAGTGCCCCTAGTTCCATCTCCAGTACCACAAAAATAAATAAATAAATAAAATAAAGTCAAGTGTGGGTCGGTGTGTCTTCTCAGCCAGCTGGCCGGTGACCAGGAACAAAGTGTCTACCCTTTGGGCCTCGGTTCCCAGGGTATAAAATGGGACGGTCCTCACCTGACTGGGCAGAAATTTGCAGAGCCCAATGCCCCTGTCCATGTCATCCATCTCAGTCCCCATCTCACCTTCTCCAGAAGCCCTCCAAGGTTCATCACACCTCTGGCCCTGCCCCTTGGTCCCTATAGTGGTTGTACAATGGTCACCACCATGAAGCCCACCAGCAGCATGATTCTGAGCAACTCCTGGCAGGCACAGGCTCTCTCAGGCTCTCTGCTCTCTGCAGCTCAGGTCAGGGGCCTGTGCTGCCAACCCAAGAAAGAGGCAATGTCCTGGAAACCCCCGCCACCCTGCTGCCACAGGTGCCATCACTGTAACAGCTGGCAGGGGAGGAAGGTGTTGGGATCTCTGACTTCCCACCTGCCCTGGTCATGTCCTCTGCAGTGGGGTTCAGGGAGGGGACTTCCCCTGCCGGCTCAGAATCATGCTTGCAGCCAAGACTTTGTGTTAAAGGTACCAGGCGCACACTTGTAATCCCAAGTACTTGGGAGGCTAAGATAGGAGGATGTAGGAGGATCGCAGGTTTAAGACCAGCCTCAGCAACTTAGTGAGGCCCTCGACAACTTGGTGAGACCCTGTTTCAAAACAAAGAATAAAAGCCTGGTGTGGTGGTGCACGCTTGTAATCCCAATACTTGGGAGGCTGAGGCAGGAGGATCTAGGTTTTCAGCCAGCCTCAGCTACTTAGTGAGGTCCTCCTCAACTCAGTGAGACCCTGTTCCAAAATAAAGAATAAAAAATAGGACTAGGGGTGTAGCTTGGAGGTAGAATGCCCCTGAGTTCAATCCTTAGTACCACAAAAAAGAAGGGAAGGAAGGAAAAAAAATAGAGTTGGGGGTATAACTCAGAGGTAGAATGCCCCTGGGTTCAATCCCCACAACTGCAAAAAAAAATTTTTTTAAAGTATCAGGAAATGTGCCCCAAGCCACTGGTATGACCACAAAGGGGCCTAGGATCTCAGAGCTGGAGATGCCCTCAGCGTAGGAAACTAACAGGTCCTTGCCCACAGCTCCTCACAAGGATGGTCAGAATAAAGGGTATGGCAGCAAAACACTGATTTACTTTTTTTTTGGAATGGATATCAAACCCAGGGACATCCTATCTCTGAGCTACACCCCCAGCCTTTTTAAATTTTTTAAATTTTTCTTTAATTTGTGGGTCTGGGGATTGAATCCAGGGGCATTCTACCTCCAAGCTACACCCCCCACCCCAGCCTTATTTTATTTTTTATTTGGAAACAGGGTCTTGCTAAGTTGATGCAAGCCTCACTGAGTTGCTGAGGCTGGCTTCAAACCTGCGATCCTCCTGTCTCAGGCTCCCAAGTACTGGAGTTACAGGTGTATGCCACCACGCTGGGCCAAATTTTTTATTTTGAAACAGGGTCTTGTTAGGTTGCTGAGGTTCTTACTAAGTTGTTGAAGCTGGCCTTCAACCTGTGATCTTCCTGTCTCGGACTCCCAAGTAGTGGGATTATAGGTGTGTGCCACCATGCCCGGCAAACACTAAATCTCTAAAGAAGACTGAAATCCTGACCTCGCCTGCCCCCTCCCGGCTTCGCATGATGGCAATGGCTGGCTTCAGTAGACTTTTAGCAGCGCTTGCTGGCCCAACTGAAGAGCACGTGATTACTGTTAGAGGTGGATAGCCTACCTACCAGCTCGCTGTACGAGCATGGAGCCTGAGGCCATACCGGGCGGTCATTGGCCCAAAGCCACCCTGGCCAGGCAGAGCCAGGACCGGCAGGCACTGGGACGGAAGCCAACCCATAGCCCTGCCAGTTGCTGTGCATCTCAGCTCTGAACATGACCCCGAGGAGAACAAAACACAGCAGGATGGCTGCCGATCACAGCACCACATGTGCAAAAGCCGACCGCACCTGCAGGCCCTCGCAGGACCACCCACGTGCATGTCCTCCAGGTCCAGGAATCCCCATGGCCTGCAGAGAACCCGGAGCACCTTGCATCCTGATGCAGAGCAACCCCCAGGAGAGATGTAAAGTGAGAAAGCAACTGGGGGCAGGCTGTGCAGCGTGTCCCCAGGGCTCCGAGTGCATGCATGAGGACAGTGCTTGGGAACACCTCTTGCTCATACAGTGACAGAGCCCCAGGAGGGGCAGGTGCCAGCCAGACTGTTAATCTTTCCCTATCATGCCTGGGTATAAAAACCATTACCTTAAACACCCTCACACCCTGACAGATGCAGAAAAAAAAAAATCTCTCTTTTTTTTGGTACTGGGGATTGAACACAGGGTTCACCTCCAATCTCTACCCCCAGGTTTGTTTTATTTATTTATTGTGTGTGTGTGTGTGTGTGTGTGTGTATGTGTATGGTACTGGGGTTTACACTCAAGGGCACTCTATCTCTGAGCTATACCCCCCAGCCCTATTTTATTCTTTATTTTGAAACAGGGTCTTGCTAAGTTGCTGAGGCTGGCCTAAAGCCTGCAATCCTCTTCTCTCAGTCGCAGGCAAGAATCTCCTGTTAATGTAGAGGAGCTACTCAGAGGCCACCCACCCTGCCATAGTGAACACCACCAGTGTCTCTGTCATCTGCCTAGCAGCTGCCCCACACCCACCTCCCCTGATTGATGACTTTACCCTGGAGGCCCCTCCTGATGCCACAGCCCAGGTCCACAGTGCACAGTGGCCACTTGAACTCAGAGTCACCAGCTCCAACTCCAGTAGGCCATGAACCTGATTTCCTTCTTCCTTTTCTTTTCTTTCTGTCTTTTTTTTTTTTTTTTTTGATATCAGGGTTGGATGGTACACACCTGTAATCCCAGTACTTTGGAGGCTAAGATAGGAAAATGGCAGGTTCGAGACCAGAGTCAGCAATTTAGTGAGCCCCTGTTCCAAAATTAAAACAGCACTTGTTTTCTGAGGAACGACCCTTATCTGTGGGGATTTTCCCATGTTTACAAAACACATTGGAGAGAAATGCCTTCTCTCTCAGGGTGGTACAGAACCTTCCTTCTCTCTGTGGAGAATTCCATGGCAGCACCCCCAAGGGCAAAGGCACGGCTGAATTCACACTGGCTCTTTTGGGCACTAGAACTTGGAGCTGACTCCTTCACCTGCCTCTCCTGGGCCCCACACAACCAGCCCCAGAACACGAGCTACAGGACGGTGGGATTCCAGCGGTGCACCTGCAACCAGCTGGGACTTGGCAGAGCTCTGTGCCACAAAACCAGCCCGGGCAGATTCCAAACAAGACCCCCTCCCGGCCATCGGCTGGCACCACCAGCCACCCTGAGCCTCAGGGAGTAAGGGAGTGGCACCGCCTGGCTCAGAGGCAGACACAGGTTCCAGGCCTGCTCCGATGCCACTCGCTGGGGGACCTGGGCAAGCCTCAGTTTCCTCCTCCGTAAGACAGACAGAGGAAAGGATCTGTGTGCACTGTTATAGGGAGCAACCTGGATCCAATCATGTAGCAGCAAGAGAGAAAGAGAGAATTCAGCATCTACCTCCGCCCTCCTCTGCTCTGGAAGCCCTTCCAAAACCCGTCACGCTGTCTAAATCCCCCGGACATCCCTATCAACCGTCTAGACACGATCTCTAGGATGGGCATTAAAGGAAGAGCAGAGGTGGAGGACAGGGTGTGGGTAGCATGTGGGGTCCGACACAGTGCGTGGGACCCAAGCCAGAGGTGCATCTCATCCCTCAACTGGGGCCTGAGGAAGGCCCAGAGGAGCTGCACACTCAGGAGGGTCCCAGAACAAAGGATTCTTTGACTATACTTAGGTCTCTGCAGGTGGCTTTGGAACCATGCTAATACTTTATATAATTATAAGAACAACATTTAGACTTAAAAAATAATACAAAGCAAAAGTTAAGAGAAGCAAATGAACTTAAATACGTGTCCAACTGGCAGCCGTGAGCTCACGGACAGGAACCACGCCAAGTGGCTCTAAAATGCAGCAAAGCCCAAGGACAGAGGAGCCAGGAAAAAGTCTTGAATGCCTTCAAGTAACCATTCGGTGCACGGGGCAGTGATGATACCATTATTCTGAGATAAGGGGTGAGTTGTGAAATTGAGCCCAGGAGAAGAGGAAAAGTTATGAAGTTAACCACATTATATTAAAACAAAGCAAGAAGCTCTGCAGCCTTGAATCAGAACTGGAAGTACCAACGTGAACTCATAATGAATTTACGTTTAAAAGAAAAATCTAGGCTGGGCGTGGCGGCGCATGCCTGTACCCTGTACTTGGGAAGCTGAGACAGGAGGATCGCAGGTTCGAGGCCAAGCCTCAGCATATGATGTGATGTTCAACTTGGCCCTGGTCTGGCACATCCCATCCACCCTGTGAGCGTGTGCCTCAGCTGCTGGCACAGGGCCACCTCCCTCTCCTCTCCTGCCTTCTGGTGCCTTGGTGCCCCACGCCAGCTTCCAGCTACGGTAACAGTTCCCTCTCCGTGACCAGCCCTCCTGGGGCAGGGTGCGCCCCCAAGACCATGAAATGGCAATAGGGGACAACTCAGGTACAGCATGGGTCACAACCAAACAATTGCTCTGAGCTCCTTGGGCACAGTGGAACACATCTGTAATCCCAGTACTTGAGAGGCTGAGACAGGAGGATCATAGGTTTGAGGCTAGACTCAGAAACTTAGGGAGACCCTCAGCAACTTATCAAGACTGTGTTTCAAAATAATAAATAAAGCCGGGCATGGTGGCGCACGCTTGTAATCCCAGCATTCGGGAGGCTGAGACTGGAGGATCCGGGTTCTCGGCCAGCCTACCAGAAGGCAGCAGAAGACAGGAGAGGAGAGGGAGGTGGCCCTGTGCCAGCAGCTGAGGCACACGCTCACAGGGTGGATGGGATGTGCCAGACCAGGGCCAGCTACCTAGTGAGGCTCTCCACAACTTAGCGAGACCCGGTTTCAAAATAAAGAATAAAAAATAGGGCTGGGGGTGTAGCTCAGAGGTAGAACGTCCCTGAGTTCAATCCCCAGTACCGCAAATAATAATAATAATAATAATAATAATAATAATAATAATAAATAAAAAGGGCTGGGGATGAAGCTCAGAGATAGAATGCCCTGGGTTCAACCCCAGTACTACAAAAATAAATAAATAGATAAAGTCAAAAGAAAAAATTGAGAGTTTAGAAAAGCCATACTCCACCTTCTCTGGAAAAATCTATAGTCCTGCTGTCTGGGCCCAATCCTCAGCTGGAAGCCACTGGCTGAGCTGGCCCCTGCCCACCAAGCCCTCACCCAGCCAGCATGCCCCTCGCAGGACCAGTCCCAGTTGACCCTGCAGAGTTCTGAATTCTGGGCCATATGTCACATTAGCACCCAGACAGCAAGGCACAGGAGTAGGGCAGGATCTGACAAGGGAGGGTTTCCATGCTGACTCCACTGTCCATCCCCAGGAGATGAAGCTGGGGGCCCAGGCCTCACCCCAGGGCTGGAACACAAGATCCCAAAGGTTCACTGGTGTCCACCGTCTCCCAGACCCAGAGAAGCCTCCTTCCCCCAGTCCAACAGCAGGGCTGGCTCTGAGCAGGCGCATGAGGACAGGAAATGTGGGGCTCTGAGGCTTCCTGGGGTTCCCTGCAGAGGGGCGGGGAGCTTCATGGGCTCTGGAGCTGGGAAACTGAATCCAAATCACAGATATGGCACTTGCTAGGTGAGTGCCTGCAAGCCTCTCAGTCACCAAGCCTCAGTTTCCTCATCTGTGAAACGGAGCTGCAGGAGGCAAGTTCACAGGTACTGTGACAACACTGCACAGCGCCCATGTCCCCCACCAGGCATGACCCTCACTGCATCCCTGGCCACCACGAGGACACGGTGCTCACTGGTGCCAGCCTGGACGTGGGGCGGGGAGGGGCAGCAACCAGCTCCCCTCCTGCCCCACCCAGAACTGTGCCTTACCCCAGCCTCCCTCCTGGCCCAAGAGCTACAGCACCTGCCCCCAGGTGGCTGGCACCTCCCCAGCTGGCTTGTGGGGACATCAAGAGACATGTCTGCCATCAGGGCAAGTGCTGCTGGGCAGGGGTGCTCCAGGGGCAGAGGGGTAGAAAGACCCTGATAGTCCATCTGCCTATCTGCCCCTCTTCCTCATGTGTTGGAACAGGTGTCACTGTGCCACACTCCCCAAGGTACATTGCAGCTCCCCAGTGTCTATGTCCCCAGCTGTGACAATCACAGAAACCAGTGAGCACAGAAACCACAGGGGTCAGCATATAAAAGCACTCAGCTCTGCCTCTTACTAGCCATGGCCTTGGGTGAGTAGCCCGAGAGCTCTGGGCCTCAGTTTTCTCATCTGCAACGCAGGATGATTAATATTGGCCTTCTGTGGTTGTTGTGAAAGTAAATGGTTAATATGCAAAGGTCCTGGCAGAATGTGTGTGTGTATGCCGGGCGTGGTGGCGCACACTCGTAATCCCAGTACTTGGGAGGATCTGAGTTCGTGGCCAGCCTCACCTACTTAGTGAGGCCCTCCACAACTTAGTGAGACCCTGTTTCAAAATAAAGAATAAAAAATAGGACTGAGGGTGTAGCTCGGAAGTAGAATGCCCCTGGGTTCAATCCCCAGTACTGCCAAAAAAAAAAAAGGATATGTGTGTGTACACATTTGTTAGTTCTCCATACACACATGGTTGCTGGTACATGAAGTCAAGCCTAGAAGACGTGGGTGAGGATTCTTCCAGGTGGGACAAATATGCAAATATATAAAAGTCCGATCAAATGAGAAAATGGAATTCTCTGTCTTCCAGCCCCAGTGCATCTGTGACACTACTATGATTTGAATATGGGGCGTCCCACAAAAAGGCTCATGTGTTGGTAATGCAATAATATTCAGAGGTGAAATAATGAAATCAGGGCTCTGATCTCATCAGTGGATAAATCCATTGATAGATTAATAACTTGAATGTGCCTACTGGGTAATAATTGTAGGCAGACAGGGTGTGGCTGGAGGAGGTAGGTCACCTGAGGGTTGGAGGGGCCTGGCCTTGGGGATTATATGTCCCTGGTTCCTCCCCCAGATAAGATGAGTAGCTTTCCTCTGCCACGCCCTGTGACATCATATTTTTGCCGTGGAGCCAGCCAGCCATGGACTAACCTCTGGAACTGTGAGCCCAAATAAGCCTTTCCTCCTCTTGTCAGGTATCTTGGTCACAGTGATGAAAAAACTAAGACACTCTTGACCTGGAGGGTCCAGGCGAATTCAAGGGCATTGGAACTGCAGAATTTGAGGACAGCGTGGCCTTGATAGACACAAGCTCAGACCTCACAAAGACCACACATCACCAGAAAGACCAGCGCACGACTCTGCCAACGTCAAGATGACATAGCGCACAGCAAAAAGGAAGCTTCCAAAAGATAAAATACTATATGATGACGTACAGTCAACCTTTACCCCATCATTGACTTAACACTGGGAAATTGATGAATGTGACCCCTTACACTAGGAGAGCAAAGAAAATCATAGAGGCAGAAGAGGCATCTGATGAAATCCAAATCCAACATCTACTCTCAACTAAAGACCAGAAGCAACTAGGACTACATGGGACTCTATAACTTGACAGGAGGAACTCACAGAAAACAAAAACAAAATAAGCTTAAAGCAAACATATTTCATGGTGAAAAACTAGATGCATTCTTTGAAATTGGAAACAAGGCAAGGAAGCTTCCCATCACTGCTAGTTTCTCTTTCTTTTCTTCTTTCTTTCTTTCTTTCCTTCCTTCCTTCCTTTTTTCTTTCTTTTTCTTTTGTGGTACTCAGGATGGAACCCAGGGGCATTCTACCTCTGAGCTATACCCTCAGCCCTATTTTAATTTTTATTTGGAAACAGGGCCTCACTAAGTTGCTGAGGCTGGGCTCGAACCTGCGATTCTACTGTCTCAGCCTCCCAAGTACTGGGATTACAGGAATGTGCCACCATACCCAGCTCTAGTTTTCAATATTTTACTGGATGATAAATCAAGAAAAAATAAATAAATATGTGCAATTCTGATATATGTCTTTTTGTTTCCATCCATGGCCCTGGTTCAGAACTCCCTCCCTACAGCAGGCTACAGATCTTAGTAGAAGATTCTTCCACAATCTTCCAATCCCTTGCCTGCTGCTCCTTGTACTCCTCAGTATGTCAGAGAAGCAAAGTGTCTTATGCCACAACAGAGAGTTGTTTTTGTTTTTGTTTTGGTACTGGGGATTGAATCCAGGAGCATTCTACCTCCGAGCTACACCCCCAGCCCTATTTTTTATTCTTTATTTTGAAGCAGGGTCTCACTAAGTTATGGAGGGCCTCACTAAATAGCTGTGGCTGGCCTCGAACCCAGATCCTTCAGTTTCTGCCTCCCAAGTACTGGGATAACAAGCGTGTGCCACCACACCCAGCTTCTCTCTCTCTCCCTCTCTCTCTCTCTCTCTCTCTCTCTCTCTCTCTCTCTCTCTCTCTTTTTTTTTTTTTAATAAAACAGGGACTCACTAAATTGCTGAGGCTGGCCTCAAACATGTGATCCTCCTGTCTCAGTCTCCCAACTGCTGGGATTACAGAAGTGCACCACCACACCCAGCTCAGCACAGACCACTTCTGATGCCAGGTATTCAGGGATACATACCTGAGCAGAAAGATCACAAAGCAAAACAGGGAATGATTCCAAAATACAACATGATACTTGGGAATGGAGCTGGGAGTCCTCTTAAGGGGAATCACAAGATTGTGCCTCTGTGGAGCATTAACAAATTTCCAGTTCTTAACTTGCAGACAATAGCTTTGCAATTGGCTTCACTAAAATTATTTTATTAAAATGCTTTAAATAAGCCAGGTGTGGTGGCATACACCTATAATCCTAGGACTTGGGAAGCTGAGACAGGAGGATCATGAGTTTGAGGCCAGCCTCAGCAACTTAGACCTTGTTTCAAAATAAAAATAAAATGGGGCTGTGGGCATAGCTCAGAGGTAGAATGCTGCTGGTTCAATCCCCAGTACACACCCTACACATACACACATGCAAGAAGAAGAAAGAAGAAAAGAGGAGGAGGAGGAGGAGGAGGAGGAGGAGGAGGAGGAGGAGGGGGAAAAAGAAACGGTGTAAAAGTTCAAGTGTTAGAAGCTCTTTTCTCCATTGTGTCTTGTTCTGAATTCAGGGCTGCTGAGGGCCCAGTCACTATAGATTCATATTTTGTTGTCTCTGTTTAAAAGGGAGACACAGCAGTTAAAACACCAGCTTTTGCAATAGGCTAGCAGTTATTCCCTTTTAGAACCATGTAAACTTGTAACAGAACATTTTGGTTGTTAACTTAAAAACTTGTGAAGGGTTACACAGTTTAAGAAGATTCTCCCTATAATCCCAGGATTTGGGAAGCTGAGACAGGAAGATCACAGTTTTGAGGCCAGTGCTTAGTAACTTAGCAAGACTCTGTTCCTAAGAAAAAAATAAATAAAAGTAAAAAAGGGCCAGGGGTGTTGCTTGGAGGTAGAATGCCCCTTAGTACAATCTGCAGTACCACAAAATAGATATATATTCTTTAAGGGGAAATGTTCCTTCTTACTGCTATTTATAAATCTCCTGTGCACCTTTTTAAAGGAACAAAGGAAATTATGGGAAAGAGGGATACTAAATCAGGAAGCATAAACCCACATCAATGATATAAATCCAACAGGGGGCAGTTGAGTGGGACACTCAAAGTCTGTTTTATTTTTGTTTTGTTTCATGGTACTGGGGGTTGAACCCCAGGAGCATTCTACCCCTCCCTACCCTACTTTGTTATTTTTAAACAGGGCCTTGCTAAGTTGCTAAGGGACTCACTAAGTTTCTGAGGCTGGTCTCAAACCTGCAATCCTCCTGTCTCAGCCTCCCAAGTACTAGGATAATAGGTATGAGCCACTGTGCCCAGCTCCGAGGTCTATTTTCTGCAAGGCTCCTAAATTCTGTTCCTGTTGGGCTCCCCAGTTCCTGCCCCCCTTGAGAAGGCCCACAGCAGGGACCCCACACCTATTCACTTGTCAACTGTTGCAGTGTGCGTGCGCCACAGAGCCAGGCCAGCACCAGCACCTGGCAGGCACTTAATAAACGCCTTGGAATGAACCTGTGAATGGAAGCCTAAAATATCTTTAGAAACCCCTATGGTCCCTCTACTTGGCACATCTTAACTGCAGCCCATGCCCAGATGAACAGGGCGGCCAGTGAGCTTGCAAAATCCTTCCTCCCCAAACTGGTCCCCACTGAAGTCCGCCAACACACCTAGCGTAATTAAAATCCACTTTGGGGACCTCGCTCAGCTCCCTGGTTGAAGAGTACACGCTCAGTTGCCGCTGACAGATTGGCCCCTCGAGGGCCTGGGGACAAAAGAAGCACAGCGAAAAGCTATTCTACACACAGCATCAGCCACATCGGGTGGGGCCTGCTGGATGTGTACCGGACTCCCCTACCAGGCTCAGCCCCTGTCCCCATCAGACACCCCCCCCAGCCGAAGCCAGCACATCCAGGGAGGATGCAAAAGAATGAAATGCAGGGGCGCACCTACCAGAAGTGCAAGACCCGCCCCAAGAGCTGCACAACACTGCTGAGAGAGGCTGGAGTAATCAACAAATGAAGAGAAATTGCCCAGGTGGCCGCTCTCCATCAAACTGACCTAGGAAGCCCATGCAGGCGCTCAAACCAGGAATCGGCAAGCAGATTCTTTGTTGTTGTTACTGGAAATTGAACTCAGGGGCATTCTACCTCCAAGCTACACCCTCACTGCTTTTTATTTTTTATTTTAAAACAAGGTCTAAGTTGCTGAGAGTCTCTCTAAGCTGACCTTAAACCTGTGATCCTCCGGTCTCAGCCTCCCAGGTACTGGGATTAGAGGTGGGCGCCACCATGCACAGCTCAACAAGCTTTAAAAGCCATATGGAGTAATCCCAGTTCAAGGTTCAAGACCAACCTTAGCAACTCAGAGAGACTCTCAGCAACCTAGAGAGACCCTGTTTCAAAAAACTAAAAAGGCCGGGTGTGGTGGCACACACCTGTAATCCTAGTACTTAGGAGGCTGAGATAGGAGGATCACAAGTTCAAGGACAGCCTCAGCAAGTAGTGAGACTCATCAATCTAGCAAGACCATTTCAAAATAAGAAAAATAGGGCTCAGGGTTTAGCTCAGAGGTAGAATGCCCCTGGGTTCAATCCCCAGGATGGATGGATGGATGGATGGATGGATGGATGGATGGATGGATGGATGAGGCTAGAGATGTAGCTTGGGAGTAGAATGCCCTTGAGTTCAATCCCCAATATCAAAAAGAAGAAGAAATAGTTCTACAAGTGGCTAAATGGCACATGAAAAAGATGTTCCACATCATTAGTCATTCAGGAAATGCCAATCAGAACCACAACGAGATGCCACTTCACACCCAATAGAGTGGCCATAATCAAGCCAAAGGACATGGGTAGGAGAGCCCTCGCCCCTGCGGGTGGGGTCGAGGGGTGCCACCAAGTGGGAAACCTGCAGCCTCTTAAAAAGATAAAAACAGTTAACATATGACCCAGCAGCACCACTCCAAGAGACCCACCAGACCTACGCTCACCCAAATACATGGACACCACACTTCACAGTGACATTCGTCACACCCCAAACCAACACAACCAACTTCATCAAGGAGTGAATAAATAAAATACAGTGGATGCGAACAGTGGGATATTATTTGTCCACAGAAAAGAATGAAGTACATGTAAAGTCTAAAACCTCTGGAAACGTCACACTCCAGGAAAGAAGCCACATACTCCAGACCACACATCTCAGCAACCTAGCGAGACCCTCAGCAACCTAGTGAGACCCTGTTGCAAAATAAAAAATGAAAAAGGCAAAAGACCATGTTTTGTATGACTCAGTTTATTCCCAATTCCCAGAAAAGGTGGCAGGCTGGCGGTGCACTAGAGTGGCGGTGCACTAGAGTACAGCTCAGCTCTGTACGGTCATTAACAGCCCTGACTTGTACACTGATGGCGGATAGATTTACGGCATACGAATTGTACCACAATAAAGATGTTTAAGAAACAAATTCTGTCCACACCCTGCAGATGAGCACCAGCTGCCTGGTTAGGTAGCAAGACTCAGTGGACCACAAGAGGACACATGGAGCACACAGAGGCTCTGCTCAATCATGCCACACTCCGACCTGAACAGTCCCCGTTCCATGCTGAGCCTCGGGGTACCCTTCTGTAGAAGATGGATAACACGGCCAGGCTCGGTGGCACACACCTATCAGTCCTTGGGAGGCTGAGATAGAAGGACTGAAGGTTGGAGGCCAACCTCAGTAACTTAGCAAAACTTTTAGCAACTTAGTGAGACCCTGTTTCAAAGTAAAAAGGGCTGGGGGTGTAGCTCAGAAGTAGAACGCTGCCCCTGAGTTTAATTTACAGTAAGAAAAAGAAGGGGGGAGAGGAGAGTAACAGCGCTACTGAGTAGATGCATGTAAAAAGCCCTTACAAGGGATCGTCCTTAGCAAAGTTCTTTGGCTATTAGTTCTTTGACTATTATTACAACTAGCTTGGAAATAGTCAACTCCTCTGTGGCAAAAAGAAAGGGCCTTTTATTTTAAACTTCCTGATACTATGCCAGGTGTGGTGGTACACGCTTGTAATCTAGTATTTGGGAGACTGAGACAGGAGGATCACAGGTTCAAGGCCAGCAGCAGCAACTTAGTGATACCCTCAGCAACTTACTAAGACCCTGTTTTAAGATAAAAAACAAAAAACAGGCCTGGGTGTGGCTCAGTGGTAGAACCTCCCTGGGTTCAATCCCCCCCAAAAAGCTTCCTGATACTATATTCAGTCACTGTTCTATGTCACCCTCAAACTGCATATTTACACTAATAATTTTATATCCCAAATGCTGCAGGGTTTATTCCCTTCCTCTCTCCCAGGCAGGCCTTACAGCATGCCACTGCAGTGCACCAGGGATCTGAAAGGAAAGGGCCTGGTCCCTGTGTCCCTCAGAGAGGAAAGTTGGAAACAATGCTCTGGGATTCTGAAGCTCAGGCTTGCAAAGTGGCAGAAGCCTCCCCAGCCCATCTTGCAGCAACCCCAGCCTTGGACGGTAGGAGATGTCATCACGTCTGCCTGAGCCACGCCAGCACACACGAGGAAGCCCGAGTGCTGGAGGAGCCTTGGACCAGTCCACTCTGGGACCCCAGCCCAGTTCAGGTCCTCCCAGGCAGGCTCCCAGCACCTCCAGACCCTTCCAACTCCAGCCATTCCATCACCCCAGGTCATGCATCTTTCCAGCTGAGGTCCAGATACGGTGATACAGAGACAAGCATCCTCCCCACACCTGCCTGAACTTCTTCCTGCAGACCCAGGGCTCGAGGAAGCATGGAGAGGCCAACCACAGCCCGCTACGCCCCAGGCCTCCATCTCCTAGAGACTCTAACTCCCTCTCTGGAATCGCACTTACTGCCTGGCAGGATGGAGAACCGGTGGGGAATTTTTGACCTGGACTGAATGGACCCTCGGTGACAAGCCTGTCCCACTATCCCAGGTGTCCTTCCTGGCTCCTGCCCCCTCTCCCCCGCCCCACACTATGAAATTAGGGTGCATACCAGAGGTGGAAATCAAGGCACACACATGTCCAAGGCACGGACCTCCCCTGCCTCATGTTCTGAGAGGGTCCCCTTCAGGAGCTCTCTGCTGGCACCATTGCTCCACTGATATGGGCTCAGCAAGGCCCCACCTGGAAAGTGTCTCTAGGGCCCAGCATCCCTCCCCAGGGTCCCCAAAGTCCCCAACAATTTGCTGCCAGGCTGAAGCCGACCATCCAAACATGCATACACACACCCGTGGAAGATGCAGAGCCAGGTGCAGTGGCACACACCTGTAATCCTGGCACTTGGGAGGCTGAGATAGGAGGATTGCAGGTTTGAGGCCAGCCTCATCAACTTAGTGAGACCCTCAGGCATAGTGGCATATGCCTGTAATCCCAGTATACTAGGGAGGCTGAGAAAGGAGGATTACAAGTTTGAGGACAGCCTCAGCAAGTAGGGAGACTCTCAACTTAGCAAGACCCTGTTTCAAAATAAAAATAAAAATAGAAGCCGGGCGTGGTGGCGCACGCTTGTAATCCCAGCATTCGGGAGGCTGAGACCGGAGGATCCGGGTTCTCGGCCAGCCTCAGCTACCTAGTGAGGCACTCCGCAACTTAGTGAGACCCAGTTTCAAAATAAAGAATAAAAAATAGGGCTAGGGGTGTAGCTCGGAGGTAGAATGCCCCTGAGTTCAATCCCCAGTACTGCAAAAAAAAAAAAAAAAAAAAAAAAATAGAGATGGGAGTGTAGCTCAGAGGTAGAATGCCTCTGGGTTCAATCCCTGGTACTACTACACACAAAATAAAATAAAGGGCTGGAGATCTAGCTCAGTGGTAGGATACCTCTGGACTCAACCCCCAATACACAAAAAGCAAAAGAAGACATGGAGCTTTGCCCTCCATCTCAGGAGGGGAGGGTCTGCCCCCAGGCTGGCCAACAGGGAGATTCTCTGTGGGCACTGTGAGGTCTGACTGTGAGGCCTGGCCATGTCATCATGCCAGATGAGGACCAAGAACCAAAGAACAAGGAAAGAGAAATGCCCCCTGACATTGTCCTGCCCCGAGATGACCTGGCCACCAGCACACCAACCAATGGCTTACATGACTACTCCTTTCCCCTGCCCCTCTTTCTTGCCCCATAAAAAGCCCCTTGCCTGTAAGGAGGTGGGCTTTCTAACTCTCATGGGCTCTTTCCCCAGTCAGATGCCTCCTTCCAGGTTTTATTCCTAAATAAAAACTGTTCCCTGCTATCAGGCTATGTTTTCTTTGTCCTCATATACCACCACCCCCCCAACATTTCCACCCTTCCAGGGTCTGGGTGGCTTAGGAACAGGACAAGGGTCTGGCCCCAGCTCTCCCTTAGGGCCCCCTCTCCCAAATGCTTCTGCAACTTTCCAGGGAAGACAGTCCCCAGGAGGCAGGAATGAACGTGCAAACCTGGCTGAGCCCTAAGCCTACTTGGAGGGACCTGGGAGGCCCTGTCTTCCAATATGGAGGAGACTTGGCCCTCACGGAGAAGACAGAGAACAGGCCTCCTGTCCACAGTGAGCCTCCTTTCCAGTCTTTGTAAATAAGGTACAGTTTGGACAAGCGATGGCTAAAGGCCCCATGACTCACCGCAGATCCCAAATTGGGAAATGTGGATGAGAACAAGCAAGAAGCCCACTCAGGCAGCTCCTCTTCCATCCACGCCCTTCACGAGGCCCGGAGGGCAGCACTGTCCAAAGTTCCCGGGCAGGCAGCAGGGGGTAGGAGGAGCCTGGCCTGCAGCTGAGCCCCAGCCTCCCCCTCTCCCCCACCATGGAAAGGAGCAAAAGAGCCATGAGCCTCAGGTGCAGAAGCAGACGCAGATGACCATAGGTGAGCTCCAGGCGTTCCTAAGCCAGACCAAAGTCCAAACAGATTTCTTGGAAGAAAGATCGATCCTACCCTACTATCAGAATTCTCTAACTCCTCTTAAGAAATGCAATACCACTACTTCCATTCAACTAGAGGAGCAGGGGAGGGGACATGTTACCCTCCCATCGGTGTCCCCAATCACCCACACAGGGTGACATATTGCGAACTAAACACACAAGTGGACTGATGAGCTGGGCATGGTGGCCCATGCCTGTAATCCCAGTGTTTGGGAGGCTTAGAAGGGAGGACTGCAGGTTTGATCCAGCCTCAGCAATTTAGCAAAACCCTATTTCAAAATAAAAAATTTAAGCTGGGCACAGTGGTGCAGGCCTGTCATCCCAATACTCAGGAGGTTGAGACAAGAGGATCACAGGTTTGAGGCCAGCCTCAGCAACTTAGTGAGATCCTGTTACAAAATAAAATAGAAGCCAGGCATGGTGGCGCACACATAATCCCAGTTCTTGCGAGGCTGAGACAGGAAGATTGCAAGTTCGAAAGACAGCCTCAGCATTGTAGCAAGACTCTCAGCAACCCAGCAAGACCCTGTTTTAAAAACAAAAAGTAAATAAATAAATAAAAGGCTGAGGGTGTAGCTGGGAGCTAGAATGACCCTGGGTTCAATCCCTAGTATCACAAAAAAATAAAATAAAATAGGACAGGGGGTATAGCTCAGGGATAGAGTGCCCCTGGATTCAATCCCCAGCACCACAAAATAATGATAATAATAATAAATGGAAAGTAGGTCCAATAAATGAAAAGTGGACCCTTCTGGTCCACTTCAGTGACCAGAGGCTGGAACGTGCCTTCAACAGCACACTAAGAAGAACACGTGGGTGACCAGCAGGGCTCCACCCTTTCACATCTGTCCCATTTAAACCACAATGGGGCCCAGTGGCAGCGCCATTCTGGTTCCCATGTGACGGGTGAGTTAACTGAGATGCTGATAAGTTGTCTGGCCACAGTCTGGCACCTGGGGAAGGTGGAAGCTGAGGGCAAAACCCAGGTCTACACCTGACCCGGCAAGATAGAGGGACCCAAGATCTGGCTCCTAAGGAGCTTAAACACCTCCCACCGGCAACCTCAACCTTTTCTACTTTTTGTTTTGTTTTTGTGGTACTGGGATTGAACCTGGGGGTATTCTATCTCTGAGCTAAACCCCCTGCCCGCTTTTATTTTTTATCTTGAAACAGGGTCTCACTAAGTTGCTATGGCTGGCCTCGAACCTTCAATCTTCTGTCTCACGCCTCCCAAGTACTGGGATTCCAGGCGTGTGCCACCACACCTGGCTTGTGCTTTATTTTAAGAGAACTATTTCAGTGCCTCTCGACAGATGGTGCATAAATCCAAATCCAGGGAAACCCAAATGCGTGAACAGTCTCCGTCCTACAACCCGAGCGCTGAGTGGATCCACGGCAGAGCAGAACACAGGAAACCGTGTCTTCCTTCTTCTTGGGCCCTAGCTAACGACAGCTCTAAAATTACTGAGAAGAGGAGCACAACCACGATCCCTCGTAGAGCTGCCTGCCGAATCATTGTTATTTCTACACAATTAAACCTGGTTCCCCATCAAAAGCATCACTGGCAAAGGCTTCCTCCTTCTCCACCCAAACCCGCTGAACTCTCAGTGGCCACATAAAATCGCACAGCGAGGAAATTGCTCAGAGAGACGCTGAGCTTTGTACCACGGGGTCATAGCAGGGCTGGTAATTAACAGCGAGCCCTGTTAAACAAAGTAAATTAAAACCAAGATTTAAATGCTTACGTTGGCCATCCGCCCAATCACAACGGGAAGAAGTTCAATTCCAAAAAAGCCCCCCAGCTGACTTGGCGAGGTGGAGTCCAGGGCTGAGCAAGCGAGGAGGCAGCAGGCGTGCCAGGGCTGGCGGCGGGACCTTGCGTCCTCGTGCCTGATACAGGCCGCCCAGGGTCCCCATGAGCAGCCCGAGAGGCATGGCCGGGAGAAAAAAGCAGGGTTGGAGGCGAAGTAACCCGTCCAGGACCACGTGCCTGACACCTCTTCTCTCCCAGCCCAGCAGCTGCTCAGATTTGTTTGCCAAAACCAGACCGCCTGCCCCTCATCTCCATCCTAGAGGCCACCGTGGACTCCAAACCTGGAGGGGGTCTTGCTCCCCCAAAACACGGTCCATCAACAAAACCTGTCATCCCATCTAAACACGGTCCTATCTCCAGCCCACCCCAGGCATCGCCCCCATAGATCCTCCACGGCCTCCATGATCCAAGACACACAAGGGCTCCCGCTGCACTGACTTAATCCTTGTCTGTGGATCTGTGACCCCCAGACCCCAGCCAATGAGCATGGCCCAGGCACTACCCAGAAAACAGTCATCTCCTCTCCTCTTCCTCCTTCTCTTCTTCCTCCTCTTTTTGTTTTTGTTTTGTTTTTTAGTATGGGGATCGAAACCAGGGACGGTCTGCCTCTGAGCTCACCCAGCCCTATTTTATTTGCTTAAGTTACAGCGCACAGACCTCAAACCTGCAATTCTCCTGTCTCAGCCTCCCAAATACTGGGATTACAGGCAAGAATCTTTTTAAACTGTGTAACCCTTGCCATGTTTTTATTTATTTTTTTATTTATTTTTTGCAGTACTGGGGATTGAACCCAGGGGCATCCTACCTCTGAGCTATACCCCCAGCCCTATTTTTTATTCTTTATTTTGAAACCGAGTCTCACTAAGTTGAGGAGTGCCTCACTAGGTAGCTGAGGCTGGCCGCGAACCCAGATCCTCCGGTCTCAGCCTCCCAAATGCTGGGATTACAAGCGTGCGCCACCATGCCCGGCCCTTGCCATGTTTTTAAATTAACATCTAAAATATTCTGTTACAAGGTTACATGGCTCTAAAGGGGAGTAACTGAGCCTATGGTAAAAGTTGGCATTTTAAACAGGATGTGGTGGTGCATACTTGTAATCCCAGTACTTGGGAGGCTGAGACAGGAGGATCACAGGTTCTCGGCCAGCCTCAGTAAGCAGTGAGACTCACCAACCTAGTGAGACCCTATTTCCAAATGAACAAAATAGGGCTGGGGGTGTAGCTCAGAAGTAGAATGCCCCTGGGTTCAATCCCCAGTACCCTCCCACACCCCACACACACACACACACACGCACACACACGTGGCCGTTTAACTGCTGTGTCTCTTTTAAATAGCCAATGAAATACAAATCCACAGTGTCTGGAGCCTCAGCAGCCATTCAAAACAAGACACTATGGAGAAAAGGAGCTTCTAACAGTTGAACGTTTACGCTGTTTCTGTGCTCACTGGCACGCATGTGCTCGCTTGCTGGCTGGCTCTCTCTCTCTCTCTCTCTCTCTCTCTCTCTCTCTCTCTCTCTCTGTCCTCTCTCCCCATTTGCCACACGAAATTGAACCCAGGGATATTCTACCTCTGAGCTACATCCTCAGCCTTATTTTATTTTTATTTATTTTAATTTTTTGCGGTACTGGGAATTGAACCCAGGGGCATTCTGCCTCCAAGCTACACCTCCAGCCCTATTTTTTATTTTTTATTTTTTATTTTGAAACAGGGTCTCACTAAGTTGCGGAGAGCCTTGCTAAGTAGCTGAGGCTGCCCAAGAACCTGCGATCCTCCTGTCTCAGCCTCCCAAGTACTAGGATTACAAGCGTGTAATCCACATCTGGCTAATTTTTTATTTTGAAAAAGGGTTTCACTAGGTTTCGGAGGCTGGCCTTGATCCTGCAATCCTCCGGTCTCAGCCTCCCAAGTGCTAAGATTAGAGGCAGACACTACCACACATGGCTGTCTAAATGGAAATATATTGTTTTTCTTTTTGTGGGGGAGGTTGTTGTTTTGTTTTGTTTTGGTACTGTGGATTGGACCCAGGGGCATGCTACCTCCAGGCTACCCCCAGCCCTTTTTATTTTTATTTTGAAACAGAGTCTCATTAAATTGCAGAGAGTCAATCCCAGCATTCGGGAGGCTGAGACCGGAGGATCCGGGTTCGCGGCCAGCCTCAGCTACCTAGTGAGGCACTCCGCAACTTAGTGAGACCCGGTTTCAAAATAAAGAATAAAAAATAGGGCTGGGGGTATAGCTCCGAGGTAGAATGCCCCTGAGTTCAGTCCCCAGTACCGCAAAAAAAAAAAAAAAAAAAAATTGCAGAGAGTCTCATTAAGTTTCTGAGGCTGGTCTAGAACCTGCAATCCTCCTGCCTCAGCTTCCCAAGTATTGGGATTACAGGTGTGCACTACCACACCCAATTTACATTTCTGACAAGGAATAATTAAATTTAAAAAGAGTTCATTGTAAAGGTGCAGGGGATGGGGCAGGACAGGTGCCTGAACCATCTTAGGCCAGACACAGCCCCTTCCACTTAGCACCTCCATTAACCTCCCTGGTCCAAGATATCACCATCTCCCTCCTGGGTTAGCAAAACCACCTCTTAAGTGGGTTTTCTACTTCTGCCTTTTTTTTCCCCCCCCAGAACTGGGGATTGAACCCAGGAGCATTCTACCCTCCGAGCTACACCCCCAGCCCTATTTTTCATTCATTATTTTGAAACAGGGTCTCACTAAGTTGCAAAGGGCCTCACTAAGTAGCTGAGGCTGGCTGTGAACCTGTGATCCTCCTCCCAAGTACTGGAATTACAAGCGTGCGCCAACACGCCTGGCCTACTTCTGCCTTTGTCCTTACCTTCTGTTTCTATCAGGGAGTCAGGCTGATGATGCTAGAACATATATACCCTGACACTCACACCCTCTGCCCTCTGCCTACCTTCCATCTCAAAGCAAAGGCCTTAACACAGGTGCAACAGACCCTGCATGATGTGGCTGCCATTCCCCTATCCTCATTGCCTACCAGTAACCTCTTCCCTACTGTTCCAGCCTTACTGGTCTCCTTGCTGATACCTGATCACTCCAGGCATGCTCCTGACCTCAGGACCTTTGCACCTACAGTCCTTTGCACCACCTGCCTGTTTCACCTCCCTCAGCCTCCCTTCTCATGAAGACCTCTATGGTCTCTATCCCAGCAGCCCCCACTCCCTCTACTGCCTTACGTTTCTCCTTGGCAGTTCCTACCACCTCATACCCCAGACATGTTAGAAATCTTATCTTCTTCACCCTTTGTCTCTTGCATTAGAATGAAGTTCCATCAAGCCAGGGGGCTTCGTCTGTGTAGTCTACAAGGTATCTCCAGCCCCTAGAGTAGGTCTGGCCTGAGGGAGATGTTCGCAAACACGTGTTGAATGTAGCTTCCATGACAGCAGCATATCTCCAACTGCCGTGCGTGATTCAAAGTCAGGATGACCGGGGGGCTCCCCAACCTGTTACCCTCCTCTGAGACTGGCAATCCCACCCCTCCCTACCTAGCATGTTCCTTTGGGAATCCCGCAGGAGAACAGAACGTATGCAGCTATCGGTGGGGACACAGGCCGGCTGCAGTGTGGGAGATCGGGTTTCTCACTGCAGCAAATCAGCTTATGAGCCTTTCAGAAAGACAAGGATTCTATTGTGCAGGCACAATGCTTTCTGAATCAACACCCCCCTGGACCCCAGGGCAGCACCCCAGAGCCATTTTCTCTTTGGAAACATAAGCAATACTCTGCAGGTCCCCTTCTGCTCAGGTCTTATGGGCCTGGCACATAAGACTCACAACCAGTACAAGTGGGTGTGTGAACGAGTAAATGAATGGATGGGTGGATGGACTGATAGACGCTACATAGAGGGATGTGTAAATGAATGAATTCATGTATGGATGAATGATGGGTGAGTGAAAGATGGTTGGCTGGGTGATTATGAACACACAGATAGATGGACAGATGGATCCAGGTAGGTGGATGGTGGATGAATGTATGGGTAGGTGAGTGGACAGATGATGGATGGATAGATGCCTGATCAAATGGCTGGCCTCTTCCACAATTACAATTTCAATTAAATCAGAAGACTTTGGGTCTAGAGTTAAGAAGCAAGAAAGCTTTTCTTACTGTTAAGAGAATAAGAAGTTACTGGGGGGACGGGGAGCAGAGGAAGGGTTAAAGAGCTCCGTTTCAGGCGGGCTGAACCCGAGGATTCAGTAGCTGACAGGACCCGGCTGTCCCTCTCCTGCAGCTGTTCCTGGGAGTCAAAGCACATCTTTGTTTGCCTGACTCTTAGCAACTGTTGCTTTTTCTGAAGGACAAGCTGGAGCCAGCTGTCACCCCACAAGACGAGAAGCAGGGAGGCCCGGCTCTTCAGTGAGCGGCTTGTAAAACAGATGAGAATCGGCGTCCGCTCCAGAGTCCTGCATCCCCTCCAACATCCCTACCTGCTCACAGGCCACGTTCCATAATCCCCAGAGCAGCAGAGGGCTCAGAGGGCAGTGGAGGGGGCGCTTCAAACAGCTCTGGCTGAGCGCGGGAAGGATGCAGGCCCCACAGGCAGCCGGCAATGACTCCACACAGGAGCTCTCAAGGGACAAGCACATGTTGGATGTGGCGCGATCGCAAGGACAGAAACCGCGTTGAAAATCAGCGTCTCATAGGGAATGTTTATAGACAAGGTTGTGTGATGGGGAGGGTGGCTTCCAGGGACAGCTGAAGCAAGTGGGAAGTTCACTACACATGAACCACCACGTGGGAGCGGGTGGTGTCTGCGCCAGCCTCCCTGCCTCTGCCTGGATTTGAAAATGTTCACGATAAAGTGAGTTATTTTGAACACCAGTATCACATGGGCACAGAGGTGCACATCTGTAATCCCAGAACTTGGGAGGCTGAGACTGGAGGATCGAAGGTTCACGGCCAGCCTCAGCTACTTAGTGAGGCCCTCTGCAACTTAGTGAGGCCCTGTTTCAAAAAATAAAGAATAAGCCGGGCATGGTGGCGCACGCTTGTAATCCCAGCATTGGGGAGGCTGAGACCGGAGGATCCGGGTTCGCAGCCAGCCTCAGCTACCTAGTGAGGCACTCCGCAACTTAGTGAGACTCGGTTTCAAAATAAAGAATAAAAAAATGGGGCTGGGGGTGTAGCTCAAAGGTAGAATGCCCCTGAGTTCAATCCCCAGTACCGCAAAAAAAAAAAAAAAAAGAATAAAAAATAGGGATGGGGTGTAGCTCAGAGGTAGAATGCCTCTGGGTTCAATCCCCAGTACCACACACCAAAAAAATAAAATAAAAAGGGCTGGAGACATAGCTCAGAGATAGAATGATAGAATGTCCTGAGTTCAGTCTCCAGTACCAAACAAACAAACAAAAGATAGTGGGTTTTTTGAGGTACTGGGGATTGAACTCAGGGGCATTCTACCTCCAAGCTATACCCTCAGCCCTATTTTGTATTCTTTATTTTTGAAACAGGGTCTCACTAAGTTGCGGAGTGCCTCACTAGGTAGCTGAGGCTGGCCGCGAACCCGGATCCTCCGGTCTCAGCCTCCCAAATGCTGGAGCTACAAGCATGTGCCACCACACCTGGCTAAAAAATAGTATCTTGAAGTCATTTTTAACCTAATAAAGAATCACCGCTGGGCATGGTGGCATACACCTATAATTGAGAGGCTGGGACAAGACAATCACAGGTCTAAGACCAGCCTCAGCAACTTAATGAGACCCTCAACAACTTAGTAAGATTCTGTTTCAAAATGAAAAATAAGGGCTGGGGATGTAGCTTGGAGGTAGAGTGCCCCTGGGTTCAACCTCCAGAGGGAGGAAAGGAGGGAGGGAGGCAGGCAAGCAGTTGGGCACACAATTGCTTCTGGGCATCTTCATAGGATTAATCAGAAATCATTAGAAGGGCATGACCTAAGCCGGGCGTGGTGGCGCACGCTTGTAATCCCAGCATTTGGGAGGCTGAGACCGGAGGATCCGGGTTCGAGGCCAGCCTCAGCTACCTAGTGAGGCACTCCGCAACTTAGTGAGACTCGGTTTCAAAATAAAGAATAAAAAATAGGGGTGGGGGTATAGCTCGGAGGTAGAATGCCCCTGAGTTCAATCCCCAGTAC
>PVLC010002674.1:37753-64902 GCA_004027655.1 Graphiurus murinus | reverse complement strand
GAAGGGCATGACCTGAAAACACTGGTCCCCACCTGGATGGCCATGTGCTCTGCAGCAATGGCCAGCAGGGAGCAGGAAAGGCCTCTGGAGCTGCGTGGACCACCGTGAGTCCGGAACGCTCTGCGGATGCGGGCAGGCATCGTGGATGAGCAGTTCGACACAGGCAGGGAGGTGAGACCAGGACACAGGCTCGGCTGGGCTGCACACTTTAACACAGGGGAAACCTGAGTGGGAATGCAGAGATGCCCACCAGAGACACTGGGGTGGGCTGCTTTTCTCCCTATCTCTGCACTTCCAGACTCTGGATTTTCTTTATAATGAAAAAATGCAGTGTTCAGAAGGAAGAGAAGGAAGAGCTGCCCGAAACCCTATAATCTCCCTGGTGAGCAGGCAAGTGCCTGAAAATGTTATCTGCCCTGAGACCAGGAAGGGCCTGAGCAAAGGCCTCTCCCGTTGGTGACCAGAGGCTCTGAGCTCTCCCCACGGGGCAGAGCACCTGCCCCGATGCTGAGGCCACTGATGGCCCAGGCAGGGCACAAGGGGGAGATGCCTCCCGCACCCCAATAACACAAGCCCCCATCACAAACCTTCCGAGGCAGAGGCCCTGGCCACTCTATGCCATGGGCCCCGGCAGTTGAGATAAAAGCCAGCCTCAGACTGGATAGGGCAAACCCAAGAAACAAGGCTCTGAGCTAAAATAAACAGGATCTTGGTTGGCTAACTGGCTTTTCTTTCTCTTTTTCCTTCTTTTTTTGTTTTGTTTTGGTGGTTTTTGTTTTTGTTTGGTACTAAAGATTGAACCCAAGGGCATTCCACCTCCCAACTACAACCCAGCCCATTTTATTTTGAAACAAGGTCTTACTAAGTCACCATGCACTGGCCAAGAACGTGCAATCCTCCTGCCTCAGCCTCCCAAGTACTGAGATTATAGGCATGCGCCACCACGCCAGCTCTTTGCTTTTTTTTTTTTTTTTTTTTTGCTTTTTTTTTGTACTGGAGATTGAACCCTAAAGGTACTCTATGACTGCGCTACATCTTCAGCCCTGTTTATGTTTCCTATTGAAACAAGGGGAAGAACATTTCATTTGGGCTCATGGTTTTTTTGTTTTTGTTTTTGCTTTTTGCGGTACTGGGGATTGAACTCAGGGGCATTCTACCTCCGAGCTATACCCCCAGCCCTATTTTTTATTCTTTATTTTGAAACCGGGTCTCACTAAGTTGCGGAGTGCCTCACTAGGTAGCTGAGGCTGGCCGGGAACCCAGATCCTCCAGTCTCAGCCTCCCGAATGCTGGGATTACAAGCGTGCGCCACCACGCCCGGTTTGGGCTCATGGTTTAAAGGTCAGTTAACTCCAAGGCAGAAACATCCTGGCGGCAGAGAGTGGTGGAGGAAAGCTGCTTAGGGAAGGTGGAGAGGGAGCAGGGGACAAACACAGTCCCCGAAGCCTCGCCCCCAGTGACCCACCTTCCCCAGCCACACCCTACCTGCCTACAGTTACCACCCAGTAAGTCCATTCAGATGAGGTTGGACAAATCCATCCATCAATGAACTTATCCACTGATGAGGCTGCAACCCTGATTCAATGATTTCACCTCCGAACATTCCTGTAATCGCCAACACGTGAGCTTCTCTGAGGAACGTTTCATATACAAAACACAGCAAAAAGAACGAGGTGCTGACAGACACTACAACATGGATGAACCTGGGGGACGTCATGCTCAGCAAAAGAAGACCAATGAAAAAGGGCAAAGCCTGTGATTCCACTCATAGGAGGTCCCTAGAGTCGTCAAATCCAGAGACGGTGGGCACCAGGCGCTGGGAGGGGCACCAGGAGGGAGTTCATTTCTAATAGGTGCAGAGCTTCTGTTGGGGAGGATGAAAGCTCCGGAACTGGACAGGGATGAGAGCTGCACAACAATGTGAATGTGCTAACACCGCTGGACTGTCCACCGAACAGGAGTTAAAGCTTATGGAAAAGACAGAACAAGTATCTAACCTCTGCATAAGCAAAAATGTCATCTTGAGTCAGGCACAGTGACACACGCCTGTAATTCTAGACTTAGGAGGCTACATCGGGAGGATCACAGGTTCGAGGTCAGCCTCAGCAACCTACTTAGCAAGACCCTGTTTCAAAATAGAAAATTAAAAAAGGCCAGGGGTGAAGCTTGGAGGTAGAATGCCCCAGAGTTCAATCCCCAAACCACTGTCACCCCCCTCCTAAAAAAAAAAAGGTCATAGTTGAAGTCAGGAAACCAGTGATTATGTGGGAACCCATAAGTGGAGTGCATTTAATCACCAATAGCCTGGGTTTGTTTAGGAATAACTCAAGCAAATCAAAGAGGGAAACAGCTCAACAGGAGGAAAAATGAGTAAAACAAATCAGCTGGGCATGGTGGCACACACCTGTAATCCCAGTCCTTGAGAGGCTGAGACAGGAGGATCACAAGTTTGAGGATAGCTTCAGTAACATGAGGAGAATCTCCGCAACCTAGCTAGATCCTGCTTCCAAACAAAAAATACAAAAGTCCAGGAGTGTAGCTTGGAGGTAGAATGCCCCTGGGTTAGGACAAATCAGGCAATTTGTAGAAAAAGAAATACAAAAGACCAAATAATTCATCAGCAGGGGCTTAGCCTCCTTCACAGAAGAAAGACATCGGGACAGCTCTTACTGGGACCATGAGTTCAAGGCCCGGCTCAAGTTGACAATGTGGCCCCTTGTTCAAAAATGATCAGTTTTGCCGGGCATGGTGGCGCATGCTTGTAATCCCAGCATTTGGGAGGCTGAGACAGGAGGATCCGGGTTCGCAGCCAGCCTCAGCTATCTAGTGAGGCACTCCGCAACTTTGTGAGACCCTGTTTCAAAATAAAGAATAAACAATAGGGCTGGGGGTATAGCTCAGAAGTAGAATGTCCCTGGGTTCAATCCCCAGTACCGCAAAAAAAAAAAAAAAAAAAAAAAAATTGACACGTGAGAACAAGATGGAGAGCAGGGTTCTTCCACAAAGGAAACCCTGAGTGACTGCATAGAGTGCAGTTTCCCCTATAGATGGGCCCAAGAGGGGCCAATGAACGCCAGCCAGTGGGAATGCCAGCAGAGGCTTGGCCAATGGGACACCAGCAAGTGAGGATGCCAGCAGAGGCTTGGCCAATGGTATGCCAGCAGGTGGGATGCCAGCAGAGCTTGGCCAATGGGACACCAGCCAGTGGAATGCCAGCAGAGAGTTGGCCAATGGGATGCCGACTACTGGGATGCCAACAGAGTCTTGTTCCTTTGACGGATAATTCAACAGATAACTAGTGGAAACCAGGGTGAGCTTTTTGGACACGTCCTTCAACAGTGACTCCTGCTGGTGACCCAGCAAGCATAGTGTGACCTCTGCACAGAGAATGAGATGAGGATGTGGGAACTGACCAACATCCAAGACGAGTGAGACCAGAAATTGCTGATGCAAGGAGGGCACCACACCCCTCTGGTCTGCTCTCTGCACCTCTATTTACAGAAACAGCAGCTTCCCACTGAGCAGCCCGTGGCCACAAGGCTGCAGCACTCACTTCACTCACTGGGTGACCACACCCTGCCTTTGGCACATGCCATCCCCCACTCAGTCCACTTTCCCTCTTTTTTTTTTTTTTTTTTTTTTTTTTTTTTTTTTTTTTGCAGTACTGGGGATGGAACCCAGGAGCATTTTATCTCTGAGCTACACACTCAGTCCTATTTTTTATTCTTTATTTTGAAACAGGGTTTCACTAAGTTCCAGAGAGCCTCACTAAGCAGCTGAGCAGATCCTCCAGTCTCAGCCTCCCAAGCACTGGGATTACAACCGTGCGCCATCACACCCGGCTCCCTGCCTTATTTTTGAAACAGGGTCTTAGTAAGTTTCTGAGGGCCTCACTAAGTTGCTGAGGCTGGCCTCAAACCTGCCATCTTCCTGTCTCAGCCTCCCAACTAAGTAGGATTCCAGGCATGTGCCACCATGCCTGGCTCTGGTCCCTTCCTGAGCGGGCTCTCTGTCAGGAGAGGAGAGGAAGACCCTGCCCTAGATGGCCCCATGGACAACACAACAGCCATCAAGCCACGTTCAGAGTCTGGGTTGGCCAGAGCTATGGGCCCTGAGCAGGAGACTCCAGCTCTCCGTCCAACTGCCCACCTGCATCGGGGATGCCGTTCCCACCATCCATCCCCCGAGGTCACCATGAGGACAGGTGAGACTGTGCACCTACAGCTCTCAGCCAGCTGTCTGACCCCTGCGCAGAACTTGGATCCTGCAGGGGAGTCCTGCAGGACTCCATCAGGATGCCTGATCTCGGTCCTGAGGAAACAGATGTGGGCTCGGGCAAGCTTTCTCTGAACTTGTTTCCCCACCTGTCAGATGGGAGCAGGGTCATCCACCCGATGATGAAATGCTGTCTATGGCACAGAGTCCACATGGAGATGAAACATGTCCAGCCCATCCCAGACCTTTCCCTACAGCCTCCCCACCCTGTTGGCTGCTGAATTCCTCACATCTTGCTGGCAGCAACTAGGCTATTTTTAGGGGCTGGGGCTCAAGTATGAAGCCTAGCTAAGATCCAAGGTGCCCTGAGGAAAAAAGAAAGCCAGCCTATGCTTCTTCCCGGGCAGGGTCAACCCCACAGCTGGGGAGTGGTGTAGTGACCCGGGCCACCACTAGGGGGCACCCTGGAGGTCATCTACCTGCCCTTGCCTCTAGGTTCTGCAGGAAGAGACCTGGATGGACTTTCTGAAGTCTTTTCTGCAGAAAGGCCCACTCCCTACCTCAGAGCAGCGGGGCCCTTATCTGGGCTCAGAGGGCCCCAATCCATATAATGGGTGCTGGGAGTGGGGGGGCCTCTGTCATCCAACTCCTGTGTCCACAGGGGCTTAACAGTGATGTAAAATGGCAAAAGGTTGGGAGAGGGGCCTGTGGCATGCTGGAGACACACACCTGAATTCTACAAGTTATATAACATTAAGTACCAGCTGGGCACAGTGGTGCAGGCCTGTAATTCTAGTACTAGGGAGGCTGAGAAAGGAGGCTCACAGGTGGTTTGAGGCTAGCCTTAGCAATTTAGCAAGATCCTGTTTCAAAATAAAAAATAAAAAGGCTGGAGGTATAGCTCAGTGGTAGAAGGCCCCTGGGTTCCATCCCCAGTACCACAAAAACAAAAATAAAAAAAACATTAAGTACCAACAGGCAAGGCCACAGGGAGAACCTATGGCAGGCTCCATATGGCCTGGTGGAATGAGTCTCCGCCCAGATCCAGTGAGCTGGATACAGTGTACAGTCATGTTGTTACATTCCTGGTGCTCCAAGATAGCACAGCCCTGGCCACCCTTCCAAGTGAAGACCCCACAGAGATATGAACCTGCACTACGGTTCAGTTCAATAGCGCTTTCTGCTAGCTAGAAAAGTCTGGGCAAACTTCCTATTAGCTGGAAAACTCCTGTTCTCTTTAAAAGACTGTTGCTATTCTCTGGAGGGGGAATGAGCTGCACAGGCATTCACAGTGGACAGGCAGGTCAGCCCAGAGCCTGGGGCTTGAGCCCCTGCTTCTACCACTCCTCGCTGAGCGGCCTTGGGCAGTTTGCTTAAGCTCTCTGTGCCTCATTTGCCAAATGAAACTATTAACAATGCCCGCCTCAGAGGGCCTGTAGGCTCTATCAAGCTGATCCACACCTATGATCCCTGTATTTGGGAGGTTGCAACAGGATGGTCGTGGGTTTCAGACCAGCCTTAGCAACTTAGCAAGACTTTGTTTCAAAATTAAAAAAAAAAAAAAAAAAATTAAAAAGGGCTACTGATGTAGCAAGAAGGTAGAATGTCTCTGGATTCAATCCCCAGTACTGGGGTGCATGCACACACACACTGTGCACATGAAGCCTGTGGTCCAGGGAGTGGCAATTGAACATATCATCTGATGCAGGCTCCAAGCCCCAGATTTCCGACTCCCATTGAATTCCGGCCTCTGAAGCTGATGATTTGCTAACCTCTGCCGAGAGCGAGCCTGGCTTTGTGCAAGAGGAAAATCAAATCCTTTGCATGTTCAAGCCAATACACATCTCTTGAGATGAGGCCCTGCATTTTCCAAAAATGCTAATTTTGTTTTTTTACTGCTGCCCAAAAGGGAAGCAAGCAGAAAGTCCCAAAACCCAAGCCAGGCTGGAGAGAAGGGTTTGAGAAGGCTCAGAGGAGCTCGGAGACAGCTCCCTTCAGCCTGCATGTGACCCGGCAGACAGGCGTGTTTTTCCCATCACCAAAGGCTCCGAGCCAATTTGTGGAAAAACAGACTACAAAGATACGCGGGTGGGAGGAAGAGAGACAGCGACAGATAGCAGGAGACAGCTGCACAGGCCAGCAGTGCAGCGTTCAGGCCAGAGGCCTGTGTTTTAATTAGAGCAGCAGAGAGCAGGAACTGCTGCCAGGCAGGCCGCCCCAGGGTGAGACGCCCTCGCCCGCCCATCTGGCAGCTTCATAACGAGGCCCCAGCTGAGGGCCCTGTGCGCACCACAAACACATGCGGTGCTGCCTAATTAGCACGCTTCTTGCTCCCAGGGGCTCAGCTATGCTCCCTCCTGAGAGGCCCTAATCAGGACAGCAGGGGAGGGACCAAGGAGGAGCCCAGGGACCTGGGACACACCCTCCCAGGTCAGCCCCTGCGATCCCCATACATCCCAGGGCTCCTGAGCACCCTAGGGAGTCACCTTCTGAGGCTTCTTGTCCCTGACCAAGAAGCAAGTGGCCCCAGCCTTGCTGGGAGGAGTGAAAGTCTGCTTTGCTGCCCACAGCCAATGCCAAATGAGAATCAGTCTACTCCCTCCCCCCAGCCCAGGGCATAAGGACACCCCACTCCAGCCCGTTTGGACTCTTGCTGTGAGGCCTGGCACAAGGGGGCCAGGGCCTTCCCCTGACTGGGTCTTGAAGTTCTCTTTACACTGAGCTGGGAGACAGGTGGCCTCTGTAATGGTTTGGATAAAGAATGTCCCCCAGAAAAAGCTCATGTGTTGGCAATGCAGAAATATTCAGAGGGGAAATTACTGAATCCAGGCTCTAACTGCATCAGTGGAAAAATCCATTGATGGATTAATCATTTGACTGGGTTTACTGGGTGGTAACTGTAGGCAGGTGCGGGTGGCCTGAGGAGGTGGGTCCCTGGAGGGCATGACCTTGGGGTCTCTATCTGTCCCTGGCCCGTTCCTTTCTGGCTCTCTTGCTCCCAGCTGCCATGAACTGAGCATCTTTCCTCCACCACTCCCTGCTGCCATGATGTTTCTGTCTTGGAGCCAACCAAGCATGAACTGGACCTCTGAAACATGAGCCCAAATACACATTTCCTCCTCCAAGTCGTTCTTACAAGGCGTTTTGGTCACAATGATTTTTTTTTTTTTTTTTCAGTACTGGGGATTGAACCCAGGGGTGTTCTACCTTTGAGCTACACCCCCAGCCCTATTTTTTTATTCTTTATTTTGAAACCAGGTCTCACTAAGTTGCGGAATGCCTCACTAAGCAGCTAAGGCTGGCTGCGAACCCGGATCCTCCGGTCTCAGCCTCCCAAATGCTGGGATTACAAGTGTGCGCCACCACGCCTGGCTTTTTTTTTTTTTTTTTAAAGCAGCCTAATACAGCTCCCCAGGACCTGTGGTTCTATGAGGCCCAGAAGAGCCCACTTGCTAATGCAGACACAGGGTGTAGTAGAGACCTTGTAGAGCGGTCTTGGGTCACATGAGCCCTTTCCTCAGACTAAGCATTGGAGAACAGTGGGGCCTGGCTACAGGGTCTGTCTGAATGGATGCGCCAGCCTCCCAGGGACAAAGTACCACCCAGGGAGAAGCCTAGCTGGCCGCATAGCCCAATGACTGCCAGAAAGATGATGGTGACGGTAATAAAGGTGATAACGATGGTGGTGATGAGGCAGATGCTGATGGTGATTGTGGTGATGTTGATGCTGGTGATAATGGTGATGGTGATAATGATAACAGCAGTGATGGTAGTGATTGTGATCATGATGGGGATGGTGACAATGGTGGTAATGACAGTGGAGATGAAAATGGTAATGATGGTGATGGTGACAGTGATGGTGATGGTGATGGAAATGATGGTGGTGGTGATGGTGACAATGGTCGTGATGATGGCTAAGACAGTGTAATGATGATAATATGTGTATGGACATCACTGCATCATAACCTCAGAGTAGGTTTTATTACCCTTATTTGACACTTGAGGAAAACGAGGCACAGAGAACATCTTCACAATTACAACTCATAAATGACAATGCACATCTTTTCTTTCAAAAGGCATCTGGAGCCAGGCGTGGTGGCGCACGCTTGTAATCCCAGAATTTGGGAGGCTGAGACTGGAGGATCCGGGTTCTCAGCCAGCCTCAGCTACCTAGTGAGGCACTTCACAACTTAGTGAGACTCGGTTTCAAAATAAAGAATAAAAAATAGGACTGGGGGTGTAGCTCAGAGGTAGAATGCCCCTGGATTCCATCCCCAGTACCACAAAAAAAAAAAGAAGGCATTAAATTGTGATGTCTTACTGAGACTGCGGGCATGTGTGTGCATGCACACATATGTGATGTCTTAGTGAGACTGCGGGCATGTGTGTGCGTGCACATGTATAGGTGTATGTGTGTTTAAGTTTGCTCCAGCCTGACAGCCTGTGTTCAAGGCCCTCCTGATCCTCTTTCTAGTCTCCTGACACCCACTGGGATAGAACAAATTCCCTGCAACTGCAATTCACCCCAGGACATGGGGACCCCACATTGACAATGCCCAGACTGTCCACTCCCCATCCTCTTCCCCATTCAGGCAAAGAATCACAGAGAAGACAGCAGAAGAACCGAAGCTCAACTTCTCATGCATTGTGCGGCTGTGGGCAAGAGGCAGGCAGGAAACCAAGACCATGAGGTTCACACCAGGCTCCTCTCAGGGCACCATGCAAAGGTCTACAGAGAGCCTCAGTGGGGCTAGAAATACGGCTGTCCTACAAGAGAAGCGGATAGTTTGGGAGAGTTAGCCCTCCTCCCCCAACTGGGCTGCTTTATCTCTGTGTGTAGGGAGTAAGTACTGGGGATTGAACCCAGGGATGCTCTACCACTGAGCCACAACTCCAGCCCTATTATAATTTTTTTTTTTTTTTTTTTTTTTTTTTTTTTTTTTTTTTTGCAGTACTGGGGATGGAACTCAGGGGCATTCTACCTCCGAGCTATACCCCCAGCCCTATTTTTTATTCTTTATTTTGAAACAGGGTCTCACTAAGTTGCGGAGTGCCTCACTAGGTAGCTGAGGCTGGCCACGAACCCGGATCCTCCGGTCTCAGCCTCCCGAATGCTGGGATTACAAGCGTGCGCCACCACGCCCGGCTCAGCCCTATTATAATTTTTTATTTAGAAAAAAGATCTCACTGAGTTGCTGAGGGTCTTGCTAAATTGCTGAGGCTAGTCTCAAATCTGTAATCCTCCTGTCTCAGCTTCCCAAGTACTGGGATTACAGGCATTTACCACTGCACCTGGCATTATCTTCTTTTGAATAAAAGGGTTGAGTTAAACATAATCTTTCCCCTTTTCTAAGCTGAAATGTCTCCAGTACAACCTAGGAAGACACTATCATACACTGACAAAAGCAAAACCATCCGGCCTGTGAAAACAGGTTTGTCTTGAACCTGAATTTAGAGGGTGGTCATTAGGCAAGCAGGTGTGCTCACCCCTCGAGCAGCTTTCTTTGCAAAGGAATATTCTGCTTCATTCTGCCCACTCAGGGAAGCAGAGGAGCCGCAGGCAGCCCGAGGTCAGGGTGTGCCAGACGCCCTACAAACTTGGAAGGAACTTCGCTGGACCTGCCAAACCACAGCCAAGGCGAGACCAAGCGGTGAAGCCCCAAAGTGTCTGGACGCCGCACAGGGAGACATCATGTGAAAGGTCAAGAGACAATGCCTCCCTGCCCGCTCCTTCTGGAACCACTTCCAGAGCCATCCGCAGCCAGAAAAAGGAGCCCAGCATCTAGATATGGAAAGTGAGTTTCCCTCTGTGCAAAACAAAAGACCCAAAGCAGACGCACACGCCCAGCAAAAGCGCTTCCTTTCCAGCCCAGCCTCGCAAAGAGGAGCCTCTAACCCACCATCTGCTTCCTCTGCTTCTTGTGCGCCTGGCTCTGGGTCCAGAGCTCCCTCCCACAGTTCTAGGGTGTCCTCGGTGACCTGCCTCCCGGCTACAAGTGAGATGGGACCCGGCGGGACTTGCTGCCTATGGTTACGTGCGTGGGCATGGTGCCCAGGAGGCCAAGCCAACTGAAGCCAGCCATGCACCCACAGCACCTCGTTCACCCAGGGGCACCTCCCTCTACTCAGCACAAAAGAGAGGCCCAGTCACTCACTGCCCTTCCCTGAGGACGTGAAATTTCATTATGAATGGATGGCTGATCTGCGTGGCTGTCAGCTGGGGACAGGTGCCCTGCTGTCTAAGGGCAGGGAGAGTCTGTCTGCAAAAGGGGCCACAGAGATGCCCAGGGAGGCCCAGCTAGAGCTGAGCCAAGGCCCTGCCTGGGGCAGGCTCCAAACCAGGGGCCTCTCACTCTGAACCCCTTTGTACCTTCTGAAGTTTTAACCATGTGAATCTAAGTTCTATAAATTGATGTTTAAACTCAAGTTAAACCAGGTATGGTGGTGCACACTTGTAATCCTAGTACTTGGGAGGCTGAGACAGGATTGCAGGTTGGCAGCCAGTCTTAGCAATTTAGTGAGGCCCTCTGCAACTTAGTGAGACCCTGTTTCAAAATATAAAATAGGAAGCCGGGTGTGGTGGCGCACGCTTGTAATCCCAGCATTCGGGAGGCTGAGACCGGAGGATCCGGGTTCGCGGCCAGCCTCAGCTACCCAGTGAGGCACTCCGCAACTTAGTGAGACTCGGTTTCAAAATAAAGAATAAAAAAAAATAGGGCTGGGGGTGTAGCTCGGAGGTAGAATGCCCCTGAGTTCAATCCCCAGTACCGCAAAAAAAAAAAAAAAAAAAAAATATATATATATATATATATACATATATATATATATATAAAATAGGGCTGAGGATGTATCTCAGAGATAGAATGCCCCTGGGTTCAATCCCTAGCAGCAAAAATAAATAAATAAATAGGTAAATAAACAAACAAACTCAAGTTAAAAAAAAGACATACTTCAATCACCTGGTTCCCATGGCAACCAGGGATACCATCCAGTATTAGTCAACATTTTTGCTTCTTTGACCAAAGTATCTGACAAGCACAACTTAGAAGAAGCTTTAAGAGTTCACAGTTTGACAGTTTGAGGTTTCACAGGTCGTTTTTTTTTTTTTTTTTTTTTTTTTTTTGGTATTGGGGATTAAGTCCAGGGACATTCATTCTACCACTAAGCTACACCCCTGGCCCTTTTTTATGTTTTGTTTTGGAACAGGGTCTCTCTAAGTTGCTGAGGGCCTTGCTGAGTTGCTGAGGCTAGCCTTGAATCTATGATCCTCCTATCTAAGCCTCCCAAGCATTGGGATTATAGGCATGTGTCACTGTTTCCAGCTCAGAGGTCATTCCTAGGTAGGAACCAGAGCAGTAGAGCTTTAGGGCATGACAAAAGGGAGCAGACAAAAAGGGAGCAGGGAGCGAGGCACAGATACAGTCCCCAAGGCCACACCCCTGAGGACCCACCTCCAGCCATGCCCTGCCTTCAAACCTGCCCTCACTGCTAAACACATAAGTTTTGGGGGGCGTTTACAATCCAAACCATTACACACCCTGGGAGGACCTTGCTGCCAAGTGGACTTCAGAATCCCAGGGCTGCCCTAGCTGAGTACCATGAACCAGGATGTAAAACAACAGATACCAGTCAGGCGCCTGTTACATGTCTAACCCCATTACTTGGGAGGCTGAGACAGGAGGATCACAGGTTCGAGGCCAGCCTCAACAACTTGGCAAGACCCTCAGCAACTTAGTGAGACTCAGTTTTAAAAAATAAAAAGGGTTGGGGGTGTAGTTCAGAAATACAATACCCTTGGGTTCAAACCCCAGTGCCAAATAATAATAACAACAACAATAATAGTAATAATAATAATATTTATTCTCTTAACAGTTTTAGAGGCCAGAAAACCAAAATCAGAATCAGCAGAAATACCACTGTGGACAGAGAAGCAACCCTCCCAGGGGCCCCAGGGGAGGAGCCCTCCCATCACCCCCAGCTTTCCGGGCTCTGGGAACTCCTTGGCTGTAGCCATAGCACCTTGTGGCCACACAGCCTCCTCCTCTCTTCTGTGTGTGCCAAGTCTCCCCTTGCCTCCCTCTCAAAAAGACACGGGTGACAGCACTTAGGGCCCACCTGGAGAACCCAGGATCATCTCCCACCTCAGACCCTCAACTTGGTCACATCTGCAAAGTCCTTTTGATCAGGGGTAGCAGTGGCGGCGCCAGTCCTCCCCTCGCCTCCACCTCAACATCACTCTCCAAGTACTGGGTTCCCAACCAGTCAGGACAACCAGAGTTGGGTGAGGACAATAGCAAAGACGAAGAAGCAGGCTTGCACAGGTACTGGCTTGCAATCCCAGTACTTGGGAAGCTGAGACAGGAGGATGGCAGGTTTGAGGCCAACCTCAGCAATTTAGCAAGATCCTGCTTCAAAATGAAAAAGGGCTGGAGGTAGAGCTCAAAGTAGAATACTCTTGGGGTCAATCTCCAGTACCCACCCCCACCAAAAAAATAAAACTAAAGGAAAGAAATTTTAAAATAAAGAAATGGACAAGAACTCACAGATGAACATGCAGGGATGATAATCAAACAGTTATTTATAATATTAAAAAATCAAGCAGCCGTGGGAGGAAGGTAGTTAAGTTGCAGCAACTCTATCGAAATTGATTTTTCATGTATTTGGTACTGTGGATTGAACCCAAGAGCATTCTACCACTGAGCTATAGCTCAGTGTATTTTATTTTATTTATTTAATTAATTATTTTGTTATACTGGGGACTGACCCCAGGGGCATTCTACCTCCCAGCTATACCCCCAGTCCTAATTTGTAATTTTTTATTTTGAAACAGGGTCTCACTAAGTTGCAGAGAGCCTCACTAAGTAGCTAAGGCTGGCTCCGAATCCGGATCCTCCTGTCTCAGCCTCCCAAGTACTGGGATTACAAGCATGCGCCACCACGCCCGGCTCGTATTTTATTTTATTTTTTTTTATTTATTTATTTTTGGTACTGGCATTCTACCCCCGAACTGGACCCCCAACCCTATTTTTTATTTTGAAACAGGGTCTCACTAAGTTGTGGAGGACCTCACTAAGTAGCTGAGGTTGGCAGCAAACCTGCAATCCTCCAGTCTCAGCCTCCCAAGTACTGGGATTACAAGTGTGCACCTCTGTGCCCATGTGATACTGGTGTTCAAAATAACTCACTTTATCGTGAACAATTTCAAATCCAGACAGAGGCAGGGAGGCTGGCGCAGACACCACCCGCTCCCACGTGCGCCACCACGCCCGGCTATTTTTATATTTTGAAACATGGTTTCCCTAAATTACTGTATGCAGGCCTCCTGACTCCACCTCCCAAGTACTGTGATTACAGGCTTGCACCACCATACCCAGCTTAGACACTTTTTTTTAAAAGACTCTAACAAATCTTTACTGACAGCTAAAGATGTCCAGGATACCCAAAGTGTGACAGTATGTAAAATGAGATCTCTTTTACAAAGATATGTAGAGTAAGGATGTGTGTGTGAATTAAATCTTTAAGGACTGCCTCCAAAATGGTCCCAAGGATTATTTCTGGGTGTCAGATGGTGGGGAGCACATCATTCATTCATACATATATACATACATAGTTTAATGGTACTAGGGATTGAACCAACAGGCATTCTACCTCCAAGCTACACCCCAGCCCTATTTTATTTCTTATTTTGAAACAGGGTCTCACCAGGTTGCTGAGGCTAGCCTTGAACCTGCGATCCTCCTGTCTCAGCCTCCGGAGTACTGAGATTGCAGGCATGCGCCACCACACCTAAGACATACACTTTTTACACATACTTTTTACAGTACCACGATTTTCTGACTTTTCCAATTATTTCTATGACCAACTTCCCAAGCACAATGTTCAAACCCTTCATGGCTCACAGGTCCCCTCCCTGACACAACTGGTCCTTGTACCCACTCACCGAGACCAGACCATCCTGCCCTCAGCCCCAAGGGCCAAGGACAAGTGGGAGAGGGGTGCACACATTTCTGCCCCATCTCAGCAAGAGCCAGACAGGTCCTGGCATATGGAAGATGCTGGGACATTCAGCCCACAGGGGGTCAGGGCAAAGGAGGCACCGTCACATCTTTTTCCAACAAGGCTTAGCGGGCTAGAACTGTGGAAGCTGGTCCAGATCCTGGCTGAGCCAGTCCAGGTGTATACCGCACAGGCTTTCTGGAAGCCGCCCACAGCCTGTGAGCCCATGGTTCCAGAAAGTGGTGACATGCTTCTCCTCCCGCCCAGCATCACCCGATCTGCCAAGCCCGGGAGAAATGGTGGGTGCTGCCCAGTGTGGAGCGGGGGAGCCCGGACCCGAGCACTGCCTACCTTCTCTCGTTGTCATCCAGGTGAGCGAACAGCACGTTCTTAGAGATGGCTTTGGCCAGCGCCGTCATGGTCTTGTAGTCCTTGGGAATGACCTGCGGGGAAGCCAAGGAGAATGAGTCGGCATGGTCGTATGCAGGGCGGAGGGCCTGGTGCTGAGCTGAACTTTGACCTCAGGACCCCAACACAGCTTGAAATAAAACTATTCCATGTGTGCACTTGGTATCAGGTGATGCTAAAATGGTATATATATATATATATATATATTTTTTTTTTTTTTTTTTTGCAGTACTAGGAATTGAACTCAGGGGCATTCTACCTCCAAGCTACACCCCCAGCCCTATTTTTTATTCCTTTTTTTGAAACAGGGTCCAAGTTGCAGAGGGCCTCACTAGGTAGCTGAGGCTGGCCGTGAACCCAGATCCTCCGGTCTCAGCCTCCCAAATGCTGGGATTACAAGGGTGCACCACTACGCCCGACTCCATATGTCATTATTTTTTAAATTTTTATTTATCTATTTACATTCTGTGGTGCTGGGGATTAAACTCAGGAGTGTTCCACTTCTGAGCTCTATCCCCAGTCCTTCTTTTTTTTTTTTTTTTTGTGGTACCGGAGATTGAACCCAGGGGCATTCTACCTCCGAGCTACACCCTCAGTCCTATTTTTTATTCTTTATTTTGAAACAGGGTCTCACTAAGTTGTGGAGGGCCTCATTAAGTAGCTGAGGCTGGCCGAGAACCTGGATCCTCCTGTCTCAGCTTCCCAAGTACTGGAATTACAAGCATGCGCCACCATGCCGGGCTCCCCAGCCCTTCTTATTGTATTTTTTGGGGGTACTGGAGACTGAAATCAGAGGGGTTCTACATCTGAACTACACATCAGCCCTTCTATTTTATTTTTTATGGTATGGGAAAGTGAAATCAATGGGGTTCTATCTCTGATACATACCCCAAGCTCTTTCTATTTATTTAATTTATTTACTTATTTATTTGTGTGGGGGGTAGGCTATGGGCTCTACTTCTGAGCTATACCCCCGGCCCTTTTTATTTTTTATTTTGTTTGTTTGTGTTGGTGCATTGTAATTCTACATCATAATGAGCCTCAGAGTGATAAAAATATACATGCACATGGCACTTGGTGTATTTCCCTCCAGGTCCCAACCCACTCCTTCCCCTCCCTGTACATTATATTGAAATTAGTATTAAAAACTTCATATGTGAACACAGCATTGTTTTAGTTGTGTGTGTGTGTGTGTGTGTGTGTGTGTGTTTGTGTGTGTGTGTGTGTGTTACTGGGTATTGAACCCAGGGACCTTTCACCTCCGAGCTATACCCCTAGCCCTATTTTACTTTTTTATTTGGAAACAGGGTCTCACTAAGTAGCTGAGGCTGGCCGCAAACCTGCAATCTTCCTATCTCAGTCACCCAAGTACTGGGATTACAAGTGTGCACCACCGCAGCCAGCTTGAACATAGCATTATTTGAACTGTTTTCTTCATTAGTATTCCCACTTCACCTCCCCTTTATTTTTTATTTTGAAACAGGGTCTCACTGAATTACCATGTACTGGATTCAAGCCTTCTGTGTTAACTTCCTGAATACTGAGATTATAGGTGTGCACCATAAAATTTTAAATATAAGTTAAAAATGAGGACCCTGAGCTGGGAATGGTGATACACACCTGTAATCCCAGTACTTGGGAGGCTGAGATATTAGGATCACAGGTTAGCTGTCAGCCTCAGCAACTTAGGGACTGTTTCCAAATAAAAAAATAATATAGGCTAGGGGTATAGCTCAGATGTAGAAAGCCCCTAGGTTCACTCTCCAGTACCACAAAAAAAAAAAAAAAAAAGAGAGAGAGAGAGAGAGAACCATACAGTGGCCCCAGTAGCACCTTAAGCACCATCTAGAACTTGGGATCATTGGTGCCTGGCTGTATATGGCTTCCAAAACAACCTAGAAGGTGCTACAAGACAGTCCAGGGGTTACTGACTTTTCTTGATTTATTTCAGTGGATTCTTTTTTTTTTGACTGAGAATTGAACCCAGGGCATTCTACCTCTGAGACATACCCCCAACATTTTTTTTTTTTAATAGGTTCTCCAGCCGGGCGTGGTGGCGCATGCTTGTAATTCCAGCATTCGGGAGGCTGAGACCAGAGGATCCGGGTTCGCGGCCAGCCTCAGCTACCCAGTGAGGCATTCCACAACTTAGTGAGACCGTGTTTCAAAATAAAGAATAAAAAATAGGACTGGGGGTATAGCTCGGAGGTAGAATGCCCCTGAGTTCAATCCCCAGTACCGCAAAAATAAATAAATAAATAGGTTCTCACTAGCCGGGTGTGGTGGCGCGTGCTTGTAATCCCAGCATTTGGGAGACTGAGACTGGAGGATCCAGGTTTGTGTCCAGCCTCAGCTGCTTAGTAAGGCCCTCCACAACTTAGTGAGACCCTGTTTCAAAATAAAGGATAAAAAATAGGGCTGGGGCTGTAGCTCGGAGGTAGAATGCCCCCAGGTTCCATCCCCAATACCAATAAATAAATAAATAAATAAATAAGTTCTCACTAAGTTGCAGAGGCTGGCCTCAAAACTGTCATCCTCCTGTCTCAGCATCTCAGGTACTGGGATTACAGGTATGCACCACCATGCCCCGCTTCTCACTGACTTTTTTTTTTTTTGCAGGACTGGGAATTGAACTCAGGGGCATTCTACCTCCGAGCTACACCCCCAGCCCTATTTTTTATTCTTTATTTTGAAACCGAGTCTCACTAAGTTGCAGAGTGCCTCACTAGGTAGCTGAGGCTGGCCTCGAACCCGGATCCTCCGGTCTCAGCCTTCTAAATGCTGGGATTACAAGCGTGTGCCACCATGCCCAGCTCTCACTGACTTTTATAAATGGTAATATGCAGTTGTTTAAAAGTTGGAAGCCAGTAGGGCATGGTGTCACATGCCTGTAATCCCTGTACTTGAGAGGCTAAGATAGGAGGATCACAGGTTCACAGCCAGCCTTGGCTACTTAGTGAGGCCCTCCACAACTTAAGTGAGACCCAGTTTTGAAATAAAAAATAAAATAGGTCTGGGGGTGTAGCTCAGAGGTAGAATGCCCCTGGGCTCAATCCCCAGTACCACACACACACACACACACACACACACACACACACAAAAGTTGGAAACTGGGTGAGGTGGTATACACCTGTAATCCCAATACTTCCTTGGGAGGCTGAGACAGGAGGATCACAAGTTCGAAGCCACTTCAGCAACTTAGTGAGACCACGTTTCCAAATAAAAAATAAAATAAGACTAAGGGTATAACTCAGAAATAAAATGCCTCTGGGTTCAATCCTAAGCACCACACACACAAAAAAAAGTTTGAAAATTAGGGCTGAGGAGGTAGTTTAGTGGTAGAGTACTTGCCTAGCACAAGGGAGGCCTTGGGTTCAATCCTCAGTTCCACAATAAATAAATAAATTTATTTATCTATTTCAAAGCCAAAAAAAAAAAAAACAAAACTCACTGGATATAGTGGTGCACATATTCAGAAGGTTAAAGGAGGAAGATTGCAAGTTCAAGTCCAGCCTGGGCAAGTTAATGAGACCTTCTTTCAATATTAAAAAGGGCTAGGGATCTGGCTCAGTGGTAGAGCACCCCTATGTCCAATCCCCAGTACCACAAAAAGAAAAAGAGAAAAAAAAATGACAACTGGACCCTGTAGCCTTGTTAGACTCCACCCAAAGTGATGCTGGCCCAGGCAGGCAGGAAAGGAGGCAGAGTCAGAGGGGAGGACCTCAGGGCTTTTCTGTGGTACTGGGGACTGAACCCTGGGTGCTATACCTTTACACCTCAACCCTTGTTTGTTTGCTTGTTTTTGTTTTGTTGTTTTGTACTGGGGATTGAACTCAGGGGCATTTTACCTCCACACTACATTCCAGACTTTTTTTTTTTGTGCTACTAGGGATTGAACTCAGGAGGCATTCTACCTTTGAGCTACATACCCAGCCTGATTTTTCATTCTTTATTTTGAAACAGGGTCTCACTAAGTTGCAGAGGGCCTAAGTAGCTGAGGCTGGCCATGAACCTGAGTCCTCTGGTCTCAGCCTCCCAAGTACTGGAATTACAAGTGTGTGCCACCACTCCCAGCCTTTTTTTTTTTTTTTTTTTTTAACAGAGTTTCTAATTTGCTGAGGCTGGCTTTGGGCCTTCAAACCTCCTGTCTCGGCCTCCCTATTACTAGGATTATAGGTGTGTGCCACCAGGCCCATTTGTCTAAGATTTTTCTCATAGTTAGACCACAGACCTAGGTTTAGGGGAGGAAGATCATGGAGGTAGAGTGCCTGACAGATTTTTTTTTTTTTTTTTTTGCGGTACTGGGGGTTGAACTCAGGGGCATTCTACCTCCGAGCTATACCCCCAGCCCTATTTTTTATTCTTTATTTTGAAACCGAGTCTCACTAAGTTGCGGAGTGTCTCACTAGGTAGCTGAGGCTGGCTTCGAACCGGGATCCTCTGCTCTCAGCCTCCCGAATGCTGGGATTACAAGCGTGCGCCACCACGCCCGGCTTTTTTTTTTGTTGTTTTGAATGTGTGTGTGATACTAGGGGTAGAATCCAGGGGCCTTCTACCTCCGGGTTACACTCCCAGCCCTATTTTATTTTTAACCTGGAAACAGGTACTTGCTAAGTTGCTGAGAGCCTCACTAAGCTGCTGAAGCGGACTTCAAACCTGCGATCCTCCTGTGAGCTTCCCAAGTACAGGGATTACAGGTGTGTGCCACCATGCTTGGCTTGCCTGACAGATTTTAAAATCATACTTTTACTAGTTTTTATTATCTGATCATAAAAGTTCTAAGCACTAGGCAGTGGGCAAAGTGTGGAGCTGTGGTTTAGTAAATGCAGTTTCCATTTTGCAAGACGAGGAGTTCTGGCAGTGGGTGGTGGCGTTGCCCACACAGCTCTGTACACACTTCACAGGCCTGCAGTATGCCCTTAAAAATGGTTAATACTAGCCGGGCACAGTGGCACACACCTGTAATCCCAGTAGCTGGGAGGATAGGGCAGAGGGATCACAGGTTTAAGGTCAGCACCCGGTAATTTAGTGAGACCCTGTTTTCAAAATAAAAAATAAATAAAATAAAATGGGTTGGAAGCCGGGCGTGGTGGCGCACGCTTGTAATCCCAGCATTCGGGAGGCTGAGACCAGAGGATCTGGGTTCGCGGCCAGCCTCAGGTACCTAGTGAGGCACTGCAACTAAGTGAGACCTGGTTTCAAAATAAAGAATAAAAAATAGGGCTGGGGGTGTAGCTCGGAGGTAGAATGCCCCTGAGTTCAATCCCCAGTACCGCAAAAAAAAAAAAAAAAAAAAAAAAGGGTTGGGGATGTAACTTGGAGGTAGAATGCCCATAGATTTAATTCCTAATATTAAGAAAAAAACCCTGATTAGGTACACCGTACCCACATTCCTGTGTTGGAGGGGTGTATTGTATTTGGAGGTGGGAAGTTTGATGAGGTCAAGAGGGTGGGACCCAGTATGACAGGATTAGTGCCCTAAGCAGAGACCAGAGGGGCTGGAGCAGAAAGGAACCACACAGCCCTGTCCAGCGCCCCTGCAGGTGCTGCCCCCTAGTCTGTTTTAATTGTAAAGAAGAGACACCCAATGGGTGTAGTGGTGAACACCTGTAATTCCAGTACTTGGGAGGCTGAGATAGGAGGATCACAGGTTCAATACCAGCCACAGCAAGACTCAGCAATTTGGCAAGACCCTATTTCAAAACAAAAAAAAAATTTAAAAAGGGGGCTAAGGGGTATAGCTCAAAGGTAAAATGCCTCTGCGTTCAATTCCCAGTACTACAAAATTAAAAAGGGGGACACCCCCGCATACAAAAGCTCCTTCCATAAACATGTGCTCAGCTCACACCTGCATAGACAGCTACAGACTCCAACCCTGACTGTGACCCCGTCTCCCATCCCACGCGGTTTCATTCTCTGACCAGAAAGGAACCCAAGGTCCTCCAGGGTGGTGGGGACACGGTGGGGTTTTCTGAACCTGGTGCAGCGTAGCCCAGCAGGGTCGGGCAGCCCTCACCTTCCGGACATAGGAGACGGCGTCCTCCTCCGTGTACACCTCCGCGCTCACGCCCCCCCGCCGGCGGCGGGCCTTCACCACCGGGTTGGGCGGGCTCGGTGACACCTCCTCATCGTGGGACTCTGACTGTGAGTTGGACTTCTGCCGGGCCAGAATCTGCCTGTTCTCCTCCTGTTGGGGGAGCAGGAAATGAAGAAAGTAGGTGAGAAAGCGGCCTTGGAGGTACAGTCAAATCCCGGGTGCTTGTTCAGCTGGGAGGAGAGGTCTCCGGGCACCCACCCACCCCCATCCCCCCCCTCCCGCCTCCCAGGGCCAGGCAAAGGACCCACCCCCAGGAGCACAGAAAACCTGCAGCTCATAGGGATGGGTGGATACCCAGGCTAGGCACCAGTGATGTGTATCTCCTGTCTTGACTTCCAAAATTATTCCTTGCCAGGCGTGGTGGCGCACGCTTGTAATTCCAGCATTCGGGAGGCTGAGACCGGAGGATCCGGGTTCGTGGCCAGACTCAGCTACTTAGTGAGGCCCTCCGCAACTTAGTGAGACCCTGTTTCAAAATAAAGACTAAAAAATAGGGCTGGGGGTATAGCTTGGAGGTAGAATGCCCCTGAGTTCAATCCCCAGTACTAAAAAAAAAAAATCATTCCTTTAAGCAACTATTTGCTTATTCATTCCCAACATTTAATCCACTTCAAGTCACCCACCAGGGTGAAACTGGGAGGCTGGGGTCACACCAGGTCCCATAAAGCAGAGGAAGCTGGGCTGGCATCTGGGACCCCACCACTCGCCAGGCTGCAAACAATTCCACCCACACCCGACCCTCCACAGGGCAGCCTGAATCTCAGAGAGCCGGAGCCCTCCCAGGGACAGGCCCAGCTCCATCCGGGCACCTGGTGAGTGCACCTGCGGGGCAGGCATCTCCATCGCCTCCTACCCCGAAACACCCACCCAGAAAATCCTCAGGTGCTGCGGTTGCGCAACACAGTTTTATGCAGTTGTTTAAAAATATCTTTATGGAATCTCCAAAAAGAAGGTGGCAGGTGGATGACACACGTCTCTTCTCCCTCCAGACACTCCACTAAAATGATAGTAACTTTAAAATATGCGCATATGTTAATCTACAACAAGGAAGAAAATGAGAGGGGGCGGGGGAAGGCTACCCAGAGACTTTAAAAGATTCCTGGAGACAGGGCCCAGTGTGAACGCCTGTAATCTCAGTACTTAGGCTGAGACAAGAGGATCGAAGATTCCAGGCCAGTGTGTGGTAATTTAGTGAGACCTTGTTTCAAACAAAAAAACAAAAAGGGCCGGAGTATAGCTTGAAGGTAGAATTCCACTGGATTCAATCCCCAGGACCACAATAAAATAAAATAAGCCAGGCATGGTGGTGCACCCCAATAATCCCAACACCTGAGATAGGAGGATTGCAGGTAAGAAGCCAGCCTCAGCAACTTAGCAACATCCCTCAACAACTTAGCAAGACCCTGTTTCATAATAAAATAGGGCTGGGGTATAGCTCAGTGATAGAGTGCTCCTGGGTTCAAACTCCAATGCCACAAAAATTTTAGAACTTTAGCTATGTTATTTATTACTCTCCTGGTCAAAGCTAACACCATCTCTCACCTATGATATTTTTGTGTGTGTGGTACTGGGGACATAACTCAGGGGTATTCTACTCCTGAGCTACACCCCCACCTCTATTTTATTTTGAAATAGGGTCTCACTGAGGTGTGGAGGGCCTCACTAAGTTGCTGAGGCTGTCCTCAAACTTGTGATACTCCACCAGAAAATATCTTTGTTGAGGCATCAGAGAGCTATGACAGCAGTGAAGAATTACACAGCCAGTCTCCAGGAGAGCACAGAAACCCAGAGAGAGGAGAGCAGTGCCCAGAGCCACTTCTCCCTCAGGGTGCTAGAGCAGCAACCAAGAAGCTGAAACCAGCTTTCAACAGATTTGCAGAGCAAGGGGAGATGAAAGCTGAAATTGAAAGCTTATACAGGAAGGAAGATCCTAAGCAATCCCCCAGACTGGGTGCTTTGGCCCCAAAGATTTCCTGCAGACAGTAAAGTAAGGGTCTGTAGGAGTTGAAGCTGCCCTCAAAGGGTGGGACCCCAGCTGCATATTATCTGGGTCCCTGATCTGACTAGGGTGCTTGCCAGTGCCCCAGGGGAGCTATTTCCCAGAGCAATCACAGATTTACTCAGAAGGAAAACATTATGCAGCGTCTCATGTCTCCTCCATAATTTTTCACATCAGGTACACAATCAAAATAGGCTCACCAGCTGGGCATGGTGGCACAGGCCTGTAATCCCTGTACTTGAGAGGCTGAGACAGGAGGATCACAGGCTTGAGGCCAGCCTCAGATACTTAGCAAAATCTTCAGCAATTTAGTGAGACCCTGTCTCAAAATTTTTTAAAAAAAGGGGGGACTGGGGGTGTAGCGCAGAAGTAGAGCACCCCTGGGTGCAATCCAAGTACCCCCCCAAAAAAGGACTCATATATGAAGAGATTATGTCAAAACAACAATAAAAATAGACTCCCCCCCTTAGGGATCCATATCTTGGAACTAAGCACAGACTTTAAAATATCTCTGCTCAAGCTGGGTATGGTGGCATACACTTGTAATCCCAGTATTTGGGAAGCTGAGACAGGAGGATGGCAGGTTCTCAGCCAGCCTCAGCTACTTATGAGGCCCTCCACAACCTAGTGAGGCCCTGTTTCAAAATAAAAAGAATAAATTAGGGCTGGGAGTGTAGCTTGGAGGTAGAATGCCCCTAGGTTTAATCCCTAGTAGTGTAATAAATTAATTTAATTAATAAAATATCTCTGCTTAATATGCACTCAAGGAAATAAAAGCCGAGATCGGGAATGCTGGTACAGAACTAAAAAGAAAAAAATGTTAAAAGCTAAACAACAACTGGGCATGGTGGCACACACCACAGGTGTCATCCTAATACTTGGGAAGCTGAGGCAGGAGGATCAAAGGTTCCAGGCCAGCCTCAGCAACACAGTAACTGAGCCAGGCATGGTGGTGCATGCTTGTAACACCCGGACTTAGGTGACTGAGACAAGAGGATCACAGGTTCAAGGCCAACAGAAAATGGTAACTTAGTGAGACCCTGTTTCAAAATAAAATAGGGCCGAGTGTGTAGTTCAGAGACAGAACACCAGAGTTCACTCCCAAGAAGGGGGAGGGGAGGGGAAGGGGAGGAAAAACCAACTTGTCTGTCATGAAGAGGAGGAGGAGGAGGAAGGGAGGGAGGAAGGAAGGAAATACCAGTGTGTCTGTCACTCAACCTAAACACACACCAGCCACATAGAGTGCCAACACATCTTGTCACCCCTCCACCAAACCCTCCCAGGGCATCCAACCTGAGTTAGAGCAGATGGACAGATGACCCAGCCACAGCCCCTCTACTAATCCCACCACACTGGCTGTGCCCTGCCCCTGGCTGGCACTTGCTAGCCCTCGGCCTGGACAGCTCCTCCCAGGCGTGCCTTTGCTCACCACACCTTCTGTCCCCATCCAAATGTCTCCTCTTCAGGCACCATACAGCGTCCTGCCCAGTGCATCCTTTCCCTCTGCCTCTGATGTCCCTCACTCTCACCTGCTACTATCCAATCATGACACTTTACTTATCTTGGCCATTGTCTGTTCCCCTTACTAGATCTCAGCTTCACTTACTTTCACCCCTCCTTTACTTAAAACAGTGCCTACGATAATAGATGGTTTAAAAATGAACAAACGATGCCAGGCACAGTGGCACACACCTGTAATCCCAGCACTTGGGAGGCTGAGACAGGAGGGTCACAGGTTTGAGGCCAGTCTCAGGAATTTAGCAAGACCTTGTTTCAAAATAAAAAGGGTGACCTGGGTGTGGTGGTGCACACTTGTAATCCCAGTACTTGGGAGGCTGAGACAGGAGGATCGAAGGTTTGCAGCCAGCCTCAGCAACTTGAGCCCTCCATAATTTATAGGGTTGGAGGTGTAGCTCGGAGGTAGAATGCCCTTGGGTTCCATCCCCAGTACCACAAAACTAAATAAAAATAAAAAGGATGGAGGTGTATCTCTGATAGAATGCCCCTGAGCTCAATCTCCAATACCAAAAAAAAAAAAAAAAAAAAAAAAAAGCTTTTTTTTTTTTTTTTTTTTTTTTTGTGGACTAGGGATTGAGCTCAGGGGCATTCTACCTCCGAGCTACACCCCCAGCCCTATTTTTTATTCTTTATTTTGAAACAGGGCCTCACTAAGTTGCGGAGTGCCTCACTAGGTAGCTGAGGCTGGCCTCGAACCCGGATCCTCTGGTCTCAGCCTCCTAAATGCTGGGATTACAAGCGTGCACCATTTTAAAAGTGAGAGTAACTCAGAATACAAAACTGTAAACACTTTCCTTCTCTTACTTGCCATATCTAGATTTTGATTATGAAATCAAAAATAAATAAAAAATAAAGGAGAAGGAAAGGGGAAATAAGAACCAGTATATACAGGGGAATTGAAAGAGAAAACACATTTTAGCCAGCCATGGTGACACACAGGAGTAATCCTAGTACTTGGGAGGTTGAGATAGGAGGATCACAGTTCAAGGCCAGCCTGAGCAAATTAGTAAGACCCTGTTTCAAAATACACACACACACACACACACACACACACACACACACACACACACACGCTGGGAGTGTAGCTAAGAGATATACTGATCCTGGCTTCAATTCCTAGCACCCAAAGTAAAAGACTAAGAAAGCTGGGCATGGTGGCAGGCACCTATAATCCCAGAATTTGGGAGGCAGAGACAGGAGGATCACAAATTTGAAACCAGCTTCAGTAACTTAATAGGACTCTCAGCAACTTAGTGAGACCCTGTTTCAAAATTTAAAAAAAAAAAAAAAATTTAAGAAGGGTTGAGGGGCCATGTATCGTGGTGCACAACTGTAACCCCAGTACTTGGGAGGCTGAGACAGGAGGATCGAAGATTTGAGGACAGCCTCAGCAAGTAGTAAGACTCTCATCAACCTAGCAAGACTTTGTTTCCAAATAAAGAAATAAAATTGTGCTGGGGGTGTAGCCTCAAGGTAGAATGCCTTTGAGTTCAATCCCTAGAACCACACACACACACAAAAAAAAGCATTTATTTGCCACCGTGCAGACTTTAAAACTACGAAAACCACCTAAACTAATACCAAATCCCAACGCCAGGTGTGGTGGCGAATGCTTGTAATCCCAGCATTTGGGAGGCTGAGACCAGAGGATCTGGGTTCGCGGCCAGCCTCAGCTACCTAGTGAGGCACTCTGCAACTTAGGGAGACCCTGTTTCAAAATAAAGAATAAAAAATAGGGCTGGGGGTATAGCTCAGAGGTAGAATGCCCCTGAGTTCAATCCCCAGTACCACAAAAAAAAAAAAAAAATATATATATATATATATATATATATATATTTTTTTTTATATATATATATACACACCAAATCCCAGAAGTCACGTCTTCCACTTGCTGCACCCCTGGAGGGCAGGCTCCGTGGAAAGGACTGACATTTAGCAAGCTCTGCGAAGATCTGATGCCCAAGAATGTCACCCTGGGTGACCCAGGGTGACCTCCAGAAGACACATGTCCAGACTACACTGACAGCACAGATGTCTCCACATCCCCCAGACCAGTCAGTCACAAATCCAATCCAAGTGGTCCTCGTGCCCATCCTAAGTTGGAAAATGCCCATGAATTGGACATGTAAGTCGGGGCCAAACCAAGCCAGGAGCCAACAGGGACTCTAACAATTCATCTTTTTCTAGAAAATAACTGGGTTCCAGGCAGGCCTGGTGGCACATGCCTGTAATCTCAATACTTGAGCGGCTGAGACAAGAGGATCACAGGTTCAAGACCAGCCTCACCAACCTAGCAAGACCCATTTCAAAACCAATTTTTTGAGCCAAGCATGGTGGTGCATGCTTTCAATCCCACCACTTGGGAGGCTGAGACCGAAGGATCCCAGGTTGGTGGTCAGCCTACTTAGTGAGGTCCTCTGCAACTTATTGAGACCTTGTTTCAAAATAAAGAATAAGCTGGGCCTTGTTTCAAAATAAAGAATAAATGGGCGTGGTGACACACACTTGTAATCCCAGCATTCGGGAGGCTGAGATTGAAGGATGCCGGTCCGCGGCCAGCCTCAGCTACATAGTGAGGCATTCCACAACTTAGGGAGACCCTGTTTCAAAATAAAGAATAAAAAATAGGGCTGGGGGTGTAGCTCAGAGGTAGAATGCCCCTGAGTTCAATCCCCAGAACCACAAATAAATAAATAAATAAATAAATAAATAATAGGACTGGGAGTGGAGCTCGGAGGTAGAAGGCCCTCTGGGTTCAATCCCAGTTCTATAAAAATTTTTTAAAAATTAAGTGTTGAGGGTATAGCTTGGAGGGAGAATGCCTCTGAGTTCAATTCCTAGTACCACAAAAAAATATATATATACATATTATTGTGTAGCTCATAGGTAGAATATCCCTGGATTCAATCCCCAGTA
>PVLC010002674.1:0-37653 GCA_004027655.1 Graphiurus murinus | reverse complement strand
CCATTTCTACAAGATCTTCGACCGACACACGACTGTTCTGGACAAAGCTTCCTCATGTGCTGAAATGCACATGGTTTTCATCCAGCTGAGCAGCTATGGGCCTTTCACTCTGGGGAGAGAGCAGTGGTCATGGACGAGGACTGAGGCCTGGGGAGGAGTGCTGGGGCTGTCTGTGTGTGGCTCTGCCAGTGCCAGTGACCTCTGGCTCTGGAGGGAGGGGCTCTAGGGCCAAGCCAGGCAGAAACTGCTGTCTTCTGCCATGGCAACGGGCCACCTCATAATCTCTGAGATGGACACAAACACTTGCCCTGAGCCATTTTTTTTTTCTTTTTCTTTTTCTTTTTTTTCCAGTACTGGGGATTGAACCCAGGGGCGTTCTACCTTCGAGCTATACCCCCAGCCCTATTTTTTATTCTTTATTTTGAAACCGAGTCTCACTAAGTTGCGGAGTGTCTCACTAGGTAGCTGAGGCTGGCCGCGAACCCGGATCCTCCAGTCTCAGCCTCCCAAATGCTGGGATTACAAGCGTGCGCCACCACGCTCGGCTCCAGAGCCACTTTTTTAATATCCCTCCCCATTTCGAGTCACCAGGAGACCAAGGTTAACAATGAGGTGGCTGAAAGAAATTCTTTCATATTGATGATCTTTCCTTCAGTGTTAGCAGTGTGTAGGTAAGAGACCCACCTTCAACCGGGCGTGGTGGTGCACACCTGTAATCCCAGTACCTGGGAGGCTGCGAAATGAAAGATTGCAAGTTGGAGGCCAATCTCAGCAACCTAGTGAGACCCTGTTTCAAAACAATAAATAAATAAATAAATAAATAAATAAATAAATAAATAAATAAATAAATAAATAAATGAAGGAAGGGAGGGCTAGGGATGTAGCTCAGAGGTAGAATACCCCTTGGTTCAATCCCTAGTACCACACCCCCCCCCACACACACACACACACACAACTCTCTCTCTCTCTCTCTCTCTCATGGAATCCATTACAGGCATCATCACCGTTCCTACACAAACTAGGAATCCTAACCACAAATATTACTTATATTGCAAGTGAGAGACTCTGGGCCTTTGTTTTTTAAAAAACAATTTAAAAATGCAGGACTTCGTACAACCATGAGCAAGTGAGCATGGACCTTGGGCCTGACACAGGTGAGTTAAAGTCCTACTGATGCGCACCTGTAATCCCAGTATTTAAGAGGCTGAGGCGGGATGATCACAGTTTTGAGTAACTTAATGAGATCTTCAGCAACCTAGCGAGACTCTATTTCAAAATAAAAATAATAAAATAGGAAGCCGGGCGTGGTGGCTCACATTTGTAATACCAGTACTTGGGAGGCTGAGACCAAAGAATCACGGATTCGCGGCTTGCCTCGGCTACCTAGTGAGGCACTCTGCAACTTAGTGAGACCTGTTTCAAAATAAAGACTAAAAATAGGACTGGGGGTGTAGCTCAGAGGTAGAATACCCCTGGGTTCAATCCCCAGTACCGCAAAAAATAAATAAATAAAATAGGGCGGGGGATATAAGTCAGAGGTTGAATGTCCCTGGTTCAATCCTTAGTGCCAAAAAGGAGTGGGGGAAGAGAAAGTCCCACTGCCGGATATCCTTCAGGAAACTCCACAATTGCCTAGGAATCAAACCCACAGGCAAATATACTCCTAGAACTCAGAGCAAGTTTCAAGCAGTTCATGCTACTTCCTGGAGAAGGGAGGGCAGGGAGAGCAGCCAGGCAGATACAAGGTGAGTTGGGTATGGCTAGGATGAGAGCGTCTGATGGGAGGAGAACCTGAGACCCTTCAGGCTTCCCACAGAAACCCAGAGGCTGAGCAGAGGGCCTTGTTTGAGAAAGTGAATGGGATTTTTTTTAAACTGGAAATTGAACTCAGGGGCTATTCTACCTCTGAGGTACACCCTCAATCCTATTTTATTTTTTATTTTGAAACAGGGTCTCACTAAGTTGCAGAGGTTAGCCTTGAACCTGTGATCTTCCTGTCTCTGCCTCCCAAGTGCTGGGGATACTGGTGTGCACCACCACACCTGGCTCATTTTTTGCTTTGAGACAGGGTCTCCCTAGGTTGCTGAGGCTGGCCTTGAACCTATCATCCTCCTGTCTCAGCCTCCCAAGTACTGGGATTACAGGCATGTGCCACAGTACCCAGCTGGGATCTTTCTTTTATTTATTTATTTATTTATTTTTCTTCTTTGTGAGTTTTTTTGTTTTGTTTTGTTTTGTTTGCAGCATTGGGGATTGAACCTAGGAACATTCTATCTCCAGGCTACACCTCTAGTCCTATTTTTATTCTTTATTTTGAAACAGGGTCTCACTAAGTTGAGGAGGGCCTTACTAAGTAGCTGAGGCTGGCTGTGAACCTGCAATCCTCTGGTCTTAGCCTCTCAAGTACTGGGATTACAAGCAGGCGCCACCACACCCGGCTTCCCAACCCTATTTTTAATTCTTTATTTTGAAACAGGGCCTCACTAAGTAGCTGAGGCTGTCTGCAAACCTGCAACCCTCCTGTCTCAGCCTCCCAAGTACTAGGATTACAAGCATGATCCACCATGCCCATTAACAACCATTTTAAAGTATACACCTCAGCAGCATTAAGTATAGCCACCACACAATGTGACCATCAACTCCATCTACTCCAAGACATTCTCATCTCCAAAAGGAGCCCATCTGCATCACTGCCCACCTCCCCTCAGCCCCTCCCAGCCACTATCTGCTTCTGGACATTTCCTACAAATGGAATCACATGTATGTGGCCTTCTGCATCTGGCTTCTTTCACTCAGCATCATATGTCCAAGGTTCACCCATGTTGGGGTATGTCAGGGCTGCGTTCCTTGTCTGTGGCTGAATGATATTCTATGGTATGGATGGACCATGTTGTGTTTTTCTGTTTGTCCACTGATGCACATCTGGGTCTTTTCCACACTGCTCTGGACATCCATGCACAGCTACGTGTTTGAATACCTGTCTTCCACTCTTGGGTGTATTTCCTGAGGCAGAGTTGCTGGGTCACATGCTAACCAAATGTTCCATTTTTCAAAGAACCGCCAGATTGTCTTTCACTACGTGTACTTAAAACAGCCACACACTGTTTCCCATTTCCCCACCTCCTCACCGACACTTGTTATTTCCTGTTTTGTTTTTTGGTTTCAGTATGGCCAATATGGCTTGGGTTTGGGACACACTGACTTGGAGACAACAGTGAGGCCCAGACATGGGAATGTCCCACAGAGAACTGGGGTAGAGGGCCTGTGGCAGAGAAAAAATGATATACGGCCTGAGTAGTTTGCCCCCTCGACTGTGACGCCCACCCAGCTCAGAGATGGGGTGCCAGATGGACTTACTGCACGCACAGCTTAAAAAAAAAAAAAATGAAGGAATGAATGAGAGGTCCAAATGGATTTGAGCCTCGTGTCCTCAAATTACATAAACTGAGCCAGGCATGGTGGCACACACCTAAAATCCCAGTGCTTGTGAGGCTGAGACAGGAAGATGGCAAGTTCAAAGCCAGCCTCAACAACTTAGCAAGGCTATCAGCAACCTAGGGAAACCCTGTTTCCAAATAAAAACTAAAATGGCTATGGGTATAGCTTGAAAGTACAACCCCAGCACCACGAAAATTGATTTAATTACTTAAATAAATAAATAAATAATAGAGCTGGAGATGGAGGTTGGAGGTAGAATGCCTCTGGGTTCAATCCTCAGCACCAAAAAAAAAAAAAAAAAAAAAAAACTATATCTATCCATCTGTCTGTATAAACAGCTACTCCCCCATGGATGGGTAGGGAGGACTCAGAACTGAAGATGCTGGGGCCTAGGTGGCAGGGAGGAAGCAAGGACGGTCCCTACAAACTTCCAAGGGCAGAGGAAGGCCCTCTAGGGCTGGTGACGGCCAGGCTAAGTCAAGATGACCTTGTGAAGGAGAGCCGGCATTCCCAGACTCCGCCTCCTAGCATCCTTGATCGAAAGCGCATGGGTCAGAGCGCACGGTATCCACGCGCCTCTGGAGGAAGCCGCTTTGAAAGCCCACAGACCGGGGCCATCTGGAACCACCCCGAGCTTCTGTCATCTCTGCCATAAGAGGCTCGTGTCACCTAGCAGCGTGTGGCCCAGGCTCCCGCAGATGCGTGAGGACCCAAGCTGCTTTCCTCCAGCCAGCAGCGGCCACGGCCCCATTTCTGAGACGAATGGGCATCGAATGTTCTGGCACTGGCATGATTTTCCATCCTCGGCAGGCATAGGGTCACACCCAGCAGGATACAGGTGGTCTAAAACACAAGGAATTTCAGGAGGCCATGAGAGGAAACGGGGAGGGGCTGGAGGCCAGGGTGCCTCCTTGGGCCGAGGCCACCTCGCCTGCCCTGCCTCCCTCCGCCAATGCCAGGCTATTATTTCTGGATGGCAATCCTTCCCCTTCCCCTGGAAAATCTCTTATTTTTCAGATCCTCCTTCCTGTCTCCTGTTTTTACGCTGATGAATTGTCCGAAGTGCGGATGGTCAAGGTCATGGGGTTAGAACAGGCTTCCCAAGCCAAAGGAATCTTCATAACAACTGTGTGGGAACGAGGTTTCCAGAAAGTTCTGTGGCCAGAATTTGCCCCCGAATCAAGTAAGACAGCCTGGGGACTGTCCCCATCCTGCCCCACCCCCACCCCCCAGGGCCAACCACCATCCTGGACTGCAGAGAAGTCCCTCCTCTTCTGACCACTTTTTTCCTACACAAGGGACAAGATGCCTGAGAAAGGAGACTATTCCAGCGGGGGCTGTAATCTAAAAAGACTTTTCTGGAGCCGAGTTTATCCTCCAGGGAGAAGCCCCCCACGGCTGGGAGTTGGAGGAATTCCTCAGTCCCGCCCAGCTGTCTACTTCCCAGGCTCAGAGGACCAGCATGCCTTCTCCCACAGAAAGAGATTCGAAAAAGGCTGCTCAAACTGGGTGTGGTGGCACACACATGTAAGCCCAGTACTTTGGAGGCTGAGACAGGAAGATAGCAGGTTCGAGACTAGCCACTGCAATTTATCAAGACCCTGTTTCAAAACAAAAGTAAAAAGGGGTGAGGATGTAGCTTGGAGGTAGAATGTCCCTGGGTTCAATCTCTAGTACCAAACACACGTGTGCGCGCGCACACACACACACACACACACACACACGAGGCAGTTCATGGAGCCAGCCTCCTTGGTGCTAGCATGAAGATTTCCATGGGGACTCAACCCACACTAGGCACACACAAGCAGCATTTCTGGAACACCTCCAGGAGTTCTAGGTACAACCCTCACGCTGCTGCGCCGCCCTCTGAAGTCCCTAGTTCAAAGGGGGGGTGTGGCATTTGAGAACCACAGCTTCCTGGAGAGGGTCTCTTGGACACCAGGCTCAGGCAGGAATCAACAGCACTCTCAGGGGCTCAGCATTCCAGACAGGAGACCGAGAGTGAATCACCCTGTCAAGGCGGGGAAACTGAGGGCTGCAGAGTGTGAGTGACTTGTGTCTAGGGGGTATTCAACTATTCAATGGCAAGGACAGAACAGAAATACAAGTTTTTGACCATTTATACAGCACCTACTATATACTAGGGCTCACAGAATACAATAAAGAAAAAGCAACCAGCATTCGGGAGGCTGAGACCGGAGGATCCGGGTTCGAGGCCAGCCTCAACTACCTAGTGAGGCACTCTGCAACTTAGTGAGACTCGGTTTCAAAATAAAGAATAAAAAATAGGGCTGGGAGTATAGCTCGGAGATAGAATGCCTCTGAGTTCCCAGTACCGCAAAAAAAAAAGAAAAAAAAGAAAGAAAAAGCAAGAGGCAGCGGGGCACATTGGTGCACGCCTATAATCCCAGCATTTGGGAGGCTGAGACAGGAGGATCATAGGTTCAAGGCCAGTCTCGGCAACTTAGCAAAATCCTCAGCAATTTAGAGAGAGTGTTTTAAGTTTAAAAAAAAAAAAAAATAGCCAGACATATGGTGTGCACTTGCAATCCCAGTACTTGGGAGGCTGAGACAGAAGGATCTTAGGATCGCAGCCAGCCTCAGCTACTTAGACCCTGTTTCCAAAAAAAAAAAAAAAAAAAAATAGGGCTGGAGTGTAGCTCAGAGGTAGAATGCTCCTGGGTTCAATCCCCAGTTCCTCAAAAATAAATAAATATAAAAATAAAAAGGGTAGGTGGTGTAACTCAGAGATAGAATGCCCCTTGGTTCAATCCCCAACACCAAAAAAAAAAAAAGTTCTATTAACCAAAAGGACACAACAATCCTACATATACTTACAATTTTTGCTCCAAAATAGATGAAGCAAAAACTGATAGAACTAAAAGGAAAAATAGCTAAACATAATTGTAGTTGGAGGTTTCACTGCTCCCATTTAGTAACAGGTAAAATGCAGCATCAGGACACGGGCAAGGGTGCAAAACACGTATCACCTGAGCACTCTCGGGCAACTAGGTACACCTGACACTTACAGAGTACTCCACCCAATGGCAGAAGACCAGAAGACACTTGGGGCATTCTACCTCAAAGCTACACCCCCACCCCACCTTTTTTTTTGAAACAGGACCTAAATTGCTGTCTAGATAAATTGCTGAGGCTGGCCTCAAACTTGTGATCCTCCTGTCTTCTCAGCCTCCCAAGTACCAGCATTACAGGCATGCACCACTGCACTGGGCCAGAACACATCCTTTTTTAAGCACACATGGAACATTCACTAAGATAAACCATATTATCTGCCATAAAGCACACCTTAACAAATTAAAAAAGCTCAAAATTGCATGATGCACTCTGGCCATGTTGGAATTAAGCCAGAAATGACAGAAGCATCTGGAAAGTCCCCAAATATTCGGAAATTAAACAGAAAACTTCAAATAATTAATGAGCCAAAGATGTGTCAAGGGAAATAGAAAAATGAGCTAAATAAAAAATGAGAATACAGCATATCAAAATCTGTGGGATATAGCGAATGGTCACAGGGAAATTTAGATGGCAAAGTTTTTCTATTAGAAAAGAAAATGTTAAACCGGGCGTGGTGGCGCACGCTTGTAATCCCAGCATTTGGGAGGCTGAGACCGGAGGATCCGGGTTCGAGGCCAGCCTCAGCTATCTAGTGAGGCACTCCGCAACTTAGTGAGACTCGGTTTCAAAAATAAAGAATAAAAAATAGGGCTGGGGGTATAGCTCAGAGGTAGAATACCCCTGAGTTCAATCCCCAGTACCGCAAAAAAAAAAAAAAAAAGAAAAGAAAAGAAAATGTTAAACCGGGCGTGGTGGCGCACGCTTGTAATCCCAGCATTCGGGAGGCTGAGACCGGAGGATCCGGGTTCGAGGCCAGCCTCAGCTATCTAGTGAGGCACTCCGCAACTTAGTGAGACCTGGTTTCAAAATAAAGAATAAAAAAATGTAGGGCTGGGGGTATAGCTTGGAGGTAGAATGCCCCTGAGTTCAATCCCTAGTACCACAAAAAAAAAAGAAAACGTTAAAGTCGGGTGTGGTGGCCCATGCTTATAATCCCAGTACTTGGGAGGCTGAGATAGGAGGATCGCAGGTTCGAAGACAGTCTCAGCAAGTAGTGAGATTCTCATCAACCTAGTGAGACCTTGTTTCCAAATAAGAAATAAAATCGGGTTGGGGATTTAGCTCAAAGGTAGAATGCCTCTGGGTTCAATCCCCAGTACAAAAAGAAAGAAAGAAAGAAAGAAAAGAAAGAAAGAAAGAAGGAAGGAAGGAAGGAAGGAAGGAAGGAAGGAAGGAAGGAAGGGGAAGGGGAGGGAAGGGAAGGGAAGGGAGGAAGGAAGGAAGGAAGGAGAAAAGGTTAAACCAATAATCTAAAATTTCACCTTAAGAAACGTGTGTAGCTGGGCATGGTGGCACACACTTGTAATCCCAGCATTTGGGAGGCTGAGACTGGAGGATCCGGGTTCGAGGCCAGCCTCAGTTACCTAGTGAGGCACTCTGCAACTTAGTAAGACCCAGTTTCAAAATAAAGAATAAAAAAAAAAAATAGGGCTAGGGGTATAGCTCGGAGGTAGAACACCCCTGAGTTCAATCCCCAGTACCGCAAAAAAAAGAAGAAACGTGTGTGTGTGTGTGTGTGTGTGTGTGCGCGCGCGCGTGTGCTTTGCTGGGAATTGAATCCAGGGGCATTCTACCACTGAGCTACACCCCTAGTCTTTTTTATTTTTTTATTTTGAAACAGGGTCTCACTAAGTTGCTGAAGGTCTCACTATGTTGCTAAGGCCAGCCAACCAACCTATGATCTTTCTGTCTCAGCCTCCTAAATACTAAAATTACAGGTGTGTGCCACCACACCTGGCTAGAAACTTTAAAAAGAAGAATGGCTGAGTCAGGCGTGGTGACACATGCTTGTAATCCCAGTACTTGGGAGGCTGAGACAGGAGGATCACAGGTCCTTGGCCAACCTCAGCTACTTAGTGAGGCCTTCCGTAGCAACTTAGTGAGATCCTATTTCAAAAATAAAGAATAAAAAATAGGTCTGGGGGTATAGCTCAGAGGTGGAATGCCCCTGGGTTCAATCTCCAGTACCACAAAAAGAATGGCTAAAGCCCAAAGATAGAAGAAGGAAAGAAATAATACAGATAAGAGCAAAGTGAACAAAGTTAAAACAAAACAAAACAAACAGAAAACCAATTAAACTAATATTTACTCCTTTGGAAAAAATGGTAAAATCAATACATCTCAAATCAGATTGATCAGCAAAAAAGAAAAGACACATTAACATCAGAAATGAAGTGAATACAAGCACTTTAAATATTAAAAGAAAAATTAAGAACCAGGTGTGGTGGTGCATGCCTGTAATCCCAGTACTTGGGAGGCCAAGACAGGAAGATTGCAGGTTGGAGGCCAGCCTTAGCAATTTAACAAGTCCCTGTTTCCAAATAAAAAGTAAAATAGAGCTGTGGTACGTGTAGCTCAGAGGTAGAACACCCTGAGCACCCCTTGAGGTACAATCCCCAGCACCACACACACAAAAAATAAATAATGCTATTTAAAAAAAAAAAAAAAAAACCTCTATACCCATAAATTTAACAACATAAATGAAATGGACCAAATTCATGAAAGACATAAACCACCAAACTCCAGAAGAAATGGATAACCTGAATAGTCCTATATTTATTAAAGAAATTAAATTTATGGTATAAAACCTTCAAAGAAAACACCAGCTAAGAAGTAATCCCAGAGCCGGAGATGCAGCTCAGCAGTAGAGCACCTGCTTAGTATGTATGAAGCCCTGGGTTCAATTTCCAGCACTGCAAAAACAAAGGGAGGGGCATTAGTTTTTTGTGTGTGTTGGGGGAGGGGGGGCTTAATGAAGATTAAACTCAGGGATATTCTATCTTCAAGCTACACACCCAGCCCTATTTTATTTTGTTTTGTTTTATTTTATTTTTGGTACTGGGGATTGAACCCAGGGGCATTCTATCGCTGAACTACACACCCAGCCCTTTTTACTTTTTATTTTAAACTCACTAAATTGCTGAGGCTGGCCTTGAACTTGCAATGCTCCTATCTCAGCCTCCCAAGTACTGGAATTACAGGCATACAGCACCACTCCTGGCTTCCCCAACACTGCAAAAAAGAGAAAGAAAAAAAAAAGGGCTCTTTTGCTGGGCATTGGTGGTGCATACTTGTAATCCCAGTACTGGGGTGCGGCAGGGGGTCAAGGTGGCGCTGAGACAGGAAGATCGAAGGATCCAGGCCAGCCTAAGCAAATTAGAGAATCCTCAGCAATTTAGCAAGACCCTGTTTTGTTCTGTTTTAAAAAACAAACAAAAAAAGACTAGGGGTATAGTTCTGATGGAGAATGACCCTGGATTCAATACCCAGTAACCCTCCAAAAAAGAAGTAATATCAGTCTACCTGATGTCCTCCAGAGAATAGAAGAGAGGGAGCATAGTTTCCAACTCTTTTTGTAAGACCACCATTATCCTGACACCAACATCATATAAAGTCATTATCATAAATAAAACTATAGATCAATTTCCCCTACATAGATGCAAAAATCCTCAACAAAATATCAGCAAATACAGTCTAATAGTAAGAGGGTCATCTGTGACAGGAGGATCCTAGGTTTGAGCCCAGTGCACTACAGCTTAGCAAGACCCTCTGTCAAAATTTAAAAATTGCCGGGCGTGGTGGCACAGGCTTGTAATCCCAGTATTTGGGAGGCTGAGACAGGAATATCTGGGTTCATGGCCAGCCTCAGCTACTTAGTGAGTCCCTCCACAACTTAGTGAGATCCTGTTTCAAAATAAAGAATAAAGCCGGGCCTGGTGGCGCTCGTTTGTAATCCCAGCATTCGGGAGACTGAGACCGGAGGATCCGGGTTCGCGGCCAGCCTCAGCTACCTAGTGAGGCACTCTGCAACTTAGTGAGACTCGGTTTCAAAATAAAGAATAAAAAATAGGGCTAGGGGTATAGCTCGGAGGTAGAATGCCCCTGAGTTCAATCCCCAGTACTGCAAAAAAAAAAAAAAAAAAAAAAAAAAAGAATAAAAAATAGGACTGGGAGTGTAGCTTGGAGGTAGAATACCCCTGAGTTCAACCCCTAGTACCCAAAAAAACAAAAACAAAAATTTAAAAATCACATAAGCTGGGGTGTAGCTCAGAGGTACAAAGCCTCTGGGATCAATCCTCAGTGACACACACACACACACACACACACACACACACACACACGTACATCTAACACAGGCTAATGGAGTATATGTCCCAGGAATGCAAGGCTGGCTCAATATTCAAAAAGCAACCAATGTAATTCACCCTAGTCTCCACTGAAGAAGAAAAGGCATTTGGTCATGTCAAATCCTTCCATGGTTCTAGCAGCCCCAGGACAATGCCCAGCCAGGAACACCGGTCCCTCCATGCCCACTCCCAACAGGAGCAATCCCTCCCCAAACCTCTCCCCCGTTGAATGGGCTCCAGCAACCATTTATTCATAGCTACTGCCATGCGACAGCTCTGGGACTGTGCATGAGCCACCCCACTGCCCCACAGCCCTTCCACCCCACCCAATGTCCGCCTAGCTGAGGTTACACCATCAGCTGTGTCCACGTAAGCCCTCCTCTCTGAAATGTCTCTGTCCACCCTTCCCTCCACAGCACCAACCACTCTCACCTTGAGGCATGGCACATGTATATTTCCAGGTGGCTTTCCCTTCCGTGTTGACCACAACCTGCTACCTGCACATGTATCAACATACTCCCCTCCATGGCTGGAGCTACAGTTCTCCCATCTCAGCATCCCCAGAGACCCCCTCATGACCCAGAGCCCAGGTTCTCTTAGTGCTGGTGGGCAGACTGTGTGATTCCACATAAATGTGATCCTCCTAGACCGTGATAAGCCAATTAGTTCAGCTGCTGCCCACAGCCCCCATCAGAATGGTACTGTAGTGCTGGTCAGGGGGAATCACTCTGAGCTTCAGACAGTTACCAGACTTATGCAACAGCCTGGGTTAAACCCCATCCTTCAAGACCCGGGGAGGTTATCTGCATGGGCCAATATTCACTTTCATCTCTGTAAACACTTCTCAGAAAAGCCAGGCAGGATCTCCACCTTTTGGAATGAGTGTTTGCTTATTCTAAAGTAAAATATAAACTGGACATGGTGGTGCACACTTGTAATCCCAGTACTTGAGAGGCTGAGACAGGAAGATCACACACAAGTTCAAGGCCTGCCTCAGCAATTTAGTGAGGCTCTCCTTCAAAATAAAAAAATAAGCCAGGCACGGACTAGTGCATACCTATAATCCTAGTAGGCTGAGACAGGAGGATTACAGGTTTACAACCAGCCTCCGCAACTTTGTGAGTCCCTTAGCAACTTAGTGAAACCCTGTTTCAAAATAAAATAGGAGCCGGTCGTGGTGGCACACGCTTGTAATCCCAGCATTCGGGAGGCTGAGACTGGAGGATCCAGGTTCGAGGCCAGCCTCAGCTACCTAGTGAGGCACTCCGCAACTTAGTGCGACTCGGTTTCAAAATAAAGAATAAAAAGTAGGGCTAGGGGTATAGCTCAGAGGTAGAATGCCTCTGAGTTCAATCCCCAGTACCTCAAAAAAAAAAAAAAAAAAAAAAAACAGGGTCTCACTGAGTTGCTGAGGGTCTCTCTAGGTTACTGAGGCTGGCCTTGAACCCAGGATCCTCCCCGTTTCTGCCTCAGGCTTATTCCACTGCTTTTCACTGGCCAAGAGATAGATCTTGGGAAATGATATTCCTGTGGGATTTTAGGGATCTCCTAGATGTTTCATACTTTGGAATCTGAGATTCATGTGAGAATCTCCTAATAGCAAAGGGACATTCTCCCCCATTAAATGCACCCACACACAGAAGTGGACGTATGACTCAGAGATTCACAAAACCACCACCTAGAAAGCCTGAACCCACCAGCCACTGCAGAAAAAGGAAACTGAAAACACTGCGGTGGCCTTGCCCAAAGATGCAGCCCTGGTGGGCATTTCCCTGCCCACCCTGGGGTTTTTTTTTCAATGCCCATAGATACATTGTTGCTGCCATTCCCTTTGACAAAAGTCGGATTGTACCAGACGTTAACATCATGCAAGCTGCTACTTGTGGCTCCCTGCTGGCCGTAAGCTCAGCAGGGACCCTGCTGCTCCTTCCTGAAAAGATAGCTCTGATGGGTGAATTGTGCCCCCACCCCAGGGACATGTTGGAGCCTTCATGCCAGGGCCTCAGCCTGTGACCTTCTCTGCAGACAGAGCCTTTCCAGAGGCCACCGAGTTAAAATGAGGTCATTAGGATGGCCCCAACCCAGGATCCTCATAAAGAGGGGAAATGTCGACACAGAGACAGGAAAATGCCATTCGAAGATGAAGGCAGAGATGGGAATGATACATCTACAAGCCAAGGATGGTCAAAGATTCAGAGCAACTACCAAAAGCCAGGAAAGGCCTGGGATAGATGTCCACACAGCCACTCAGAGGACTTCTGGACTCCTGCACTGAGAGCGAGGAAGCCCTGTGACTTAAGCCACCCGCGTTGAGCTAGTGATTATCAGCCAACGCAAACTAGTACAGCAGCTGTGGTGACCCTCATCGGACAAGGACTTATATAATTCCATCATGGTTAAGCAGGAGTTGAGCATCCTAAGAGCGAAAATCTGGTCGAAAACATTTTGGATAAGGGATTCCCGAACGGTGGCAGGAACTTCCTCCTTAATGTGGAATGTGGTACTGGGACAAGGTTTAGGGTTCCACAGCAGCCCTCACCTGTCAGAGGCAGGAAATAATCACTACCAGGATAGGATAGCTTATCTTTTTTTTTTTTGGTACTGAAGATTGAACTCAAGGGCATTCTACCTCTGAGCTACTCCCCCAGTCCTATTTTTTATTTTTTATTTTTGAAACAGGGTCTCACTAAGTTGCAGAGAGCCTCACTAAGTAGCTGAGGCTGGCTGCAAACCCAGAGCCTCTGGTCTCAGCCTCCCAAGTACTGGGATTACAAACGTGCACCATCACACCCAGTTTATTTTTTTATTTTGAAATAGGGTTTTGCCGAGTTGGTGAGGCTGGCCTTGAACCTGTGATCCTCCTGTTTTCAGCCTCTGAAGTACTGAATTACAGGTGTGCAACACCATGCCCAGCTTTGGGCCTGATAATTCCTTTTTGTAGGTGGTTCTCTTGTACACTGTAGGATGTTTAGCAGTATCCCCAACCTCTACCATAAGTGACATCCAATGGCAAAGCCCATCTCCAATGCAGCAACCAGAAATGCCCTCAGGTGAGAACCACTTCTCTGCTCCCACTCTACTGCTTCAGCTCAGGTTGGGGGACCCCACCTTTGGCCTCCCGATGGACTCCCTGCCTCCAGTCATTCCTAGAACTCATGTCCTGTGGCACCAGCTACCTGGCTGGAGATCATGTATAAATGAACCAGTTTGTGGCTTGAGATTGAAAAGGACTTAGGGCCACTTTGTGTGTGTGTGTGTGTATGTGTGTGTTGTGTGTGTGTGTGTGTTTGTGTGTATGTGTGTGTGGTACTGGGGATTGAACCCAAGGGCATTTTACCTCTAAGCTATACTCCCAGCCCTTTTCTTATTTATTATGAAACAGAATCTCAATAGTTTGCTGAGAAACTGACCTCAAACCTCTACTCCTCCTGTCTTAGCCTCCCAAGTACTGAAATGGCAGGCAGGCCAGATAAACTTTTCAAAATTAAAAAACTAAGCCAGGCATGGTGGTGCATGCCTATAATCCCAATACTTGGGAGGCTGAGACAGGAGGATCGCAGGTTCGAGGACAGCCTCAGCAAGTAGTAAGACTCTCATCAACCTAATGAGACCCTGTTTCAAAATAAAAATAAAGCCGGGTGTGGTGGCGCACGCTTGTAATCCCAGCATTCGGGAGGCTGAGACAGGAGGATCCGGGTTCGAGGCCAGCCTCAGCTACCTAGTGAGGCACTCCGCAACTGAGTGAGACCCTGTTTCAAAATAAAGAATAAAAAAATAGGGCTGGGGGTATAGCTCGGAGGTAGAATGCCCCTTAGTTCAATCCCCAGTACCGCAAAAAAAAAAAAAAAAAAAAAAAAAAAAAATAGGGCTGGGTTGTGTAGCTCAGAAGTAGAATGCCTCTGGGTTCAATCCCTAATACCTCCCAAAAAATTAATTAATTAATTAATTAGTTAACTAAAAGACTAGAAATGGAACTACCATTGACCCAGCTATACCGCTCCTCATTTCCAAAAGAATTAAAATTAGAATACTATAATGATACATGCATACCCATGTTTATAGCAGTACAATTCACAATAATAAATTTATGGAACCAATCTATTCGTCTGTCAACAGATGAATGCATAAGGAAAATGTGGTCTATACACGCAATAGAATTCTACTCAGCCAGCCAGGCATGGTGGTGCACACTTGTAATCCCAGTACTTGGGAGGCTGAGACTACAGGATCTGGGTTTGCAGCCAGCCTCAGCCACCTAGTGAGGCACTCTGCAACTTAGTGAGACCCTGTTTCAAAATAAAGAATGAAAAATAGGGCTGGGGATATAGCTCGGAGGTAGAATGCCCCTGAGTTCCATCCCCAGTACTGCAAAAAAAAAAAAGGAATTCTACTCAGCCATAAAGAAGAACAAAATTATGTCATTTTGCAGGCAAGTGGATGAAACTAGAGAATATTATGCTGAGATCAGTCAGCCTCAGAAAATCAAAGGTCGTGTATTTTGTCTCATATGTGGAAACTAGAGAGAAAATAGAAAACGAAAGGGACTTTAGATAAATGAGAGAGACCAGTAGAATAGAGGAAGGGCATTGAAGGAGGGAGGTGTGAAGGGAAAAACAAGGTTCGAGGAAGGAAACAGTTAATGTTATGTTCATTGATGAAGGTATCACTACCAATCTCACTAACATGTATAAGGAGGAAAGAGACAGGGGATACGGAGAGAAACATACTAAGTGCTGTGTGCACATCTGAATATGCTACTTTGAATCTCACTATGATGTGCAATTACAACCCACCAATAAAATTATTTTTTTAAAAAGCTGGGCACAGTGGCATAGTCCTGAAATCCCAGTACTTGGAGGCTGAGACAGAAGGATCACAGGTTCCTCAGCAACTGACTGAGCAAGACTCTCAGACACTCAGCAACTTAGCAAGACACTGTTTCAAAATAAAACATAAAAAGAGCTGGGGGTGTCACTCTTAGGTAGAATGCCTCTGGGTTCAATGCCCAGTACCCCCCAAAATAAAATAAAAACCAGTCTAAGCTGGGGAGGGTGGGTAAATTTAGTCAGACTCTGCTGGTGGGAACGTGAACTGATGCCCCTTTCTGGAAAGCTTTCTACAGTGCCAGAAAGATTATTTTCACCCAGGAACTCCAGTTCTAAAAGGCTATCCTAAGCAAACAATACTACACACAGAAAAAAAAAATCTATGGACAAATATGTCAGTATGGCATAACTTTTAATATTTAAAAACCTGGAAGCAATTCACTTGTCCCATCAGGGTAAGAGTGAAAAGCTTTATCTCCTCAAAAGAACATGAGGCAGCCACAGAAAGCGAGGTCTGTGGGGAGCAGGTGACACATGGAAAAATACAAAATATAAAATTGCATCTGCAACATGACTACGCGTGACTAAAAGCACTGTGTTTCTAAAAAGTACAAGGCTTGAGGGGGCAAGAAGTGGGGGTTCTGCAGAAGATTTTATTTTTCTTTTGTGTGTGGGTGGGGAAGTAAGGATTGAACCCAGGGGCATTCTACCTCCAAGCAGAACCCTATTCCACTGTTAGTGGGACTGCAAACTAGTAAGACTGCTATGGAAATCAGTGTGGAGGTTTCTCAGAAGATTGGGAATGGAACAACCATGTGACCCAGAGATTGAGCTCCTGGGCCTCTTTCCAGAGGAAATGAAATCAGAATATTATAATGATACACAGCTATCTATGTTCATAGCAGCACAATTCACAATAGCCAAATTATAGAATCAGCCTAGGTGTCCTTCAAAAGATGAATGGATCAAAAAGCTGTGGTAGCCGGGGTGGTGGTACACGCTTGTAATCCCAGTACTTGGGAGGCTGAGACAGGAGGAACGCAGGTTCGTGGCCAGCCTCAGCTACTTTGTGAGGCCCTCCACAACTTAGTGAGATCCTGTTTCAAAATAAAGAATTAAAAATAGGACTGGGGGTATAACTCAAAGGTAGAATGCCCCTGGGTTCAACCCCCAGTACCACCAAAAGAAAAAAGGCGGGGGGGATGGGAGTCAGATGTGGTGGAACAAGCCTGTAATCCCAGTACTTGGGAGGCAGAAACAAAGATTTCAGGTTCAAGGATGGGCTCAGCAATGTAGCAAGATTCGCAGCAACCTAGCTAGACCCTGTTTCAAAATAAAAAGGGCTGGGGTGTAGCTCAGAGGTAGAATGCCCCTGGGTTTGATCCCCAGTCACACACACACACACGATGGGGCCATAGTTCAGTGGTAGAGTGATCTAGCATGTACGGGGCCCTGGGTTCGGTTCTTAGCATTGCAAAAAAATAAAAATAAAAAAGATAAGACCTGAGCAGGTATGTAATACGGAACGCCCAAGGGGTGTTTCCTTCTATCCACAGCAGCCCAGTCTCAATGGTGCAGGTTGACATGGAACCCAATCCCCTGCATCCAACTCATGGGGGTGATAGGAGTTCCTTCTTTTTTGGTACTAGGGATTGAATCCAGGGACATTCTACCTCCAACCTTCACCCCCAACCTTTTTTTAAAATTTTGAAACAGAGTCTCACCAGGTTGCTGAGGGCCTCGCTAAATTGCTGAGGCTGTCCTCGAACCTGCAATCCTCTTGTCTCGGCCTCCCAAGCACTGGTAGCTACTTTCTTTTATGGCATGTATAACTAGATCTGCTCCTACCTCCATCCCCTGAGCTGAAAATGGCCAGAGCATCCATAAATGACTAAAAAGCTAGGTTACTTCCCATGGGAGCGCCTAAAACCCTGAACCCCCTGGAAGTAGAAGGGAGGACTCTGTAGCCAAGAAGACCATGCCCAAGGGTGAACCTGAGACCATGCAAGCCAGGGCCAGCCCCAAATCAGTTTTGCTCTTCATCTTCCAGAAAGTCCTCGGGATGCCATTCTCCTAACATTCACCCCTCTCTTGAGAAATGGCAGGAGGGGCTTGCAGCTACTGGACCCAGGGACACCTGCAAAAGGACACCCAGAGAGTGAAAGCCACTGACCTTCTCCAGCTTCTCAAAGTGCTCCCGGAGGAACCTCATGGGGCGATCCGGCTTGGAGATGCAGAGGTGCACGATGCAATCTTTGAGCACCTGCTGGATGCTGTGCTTCTGAACGTACAGCTCACATCCCTTCAGACTGTCCTCCTCCTCCAAGTGGAATGAGGATGGAGAGGCCATGGTCAGGGTGTCCTCTTCTTGCTGCTGAGGAAAACGCAAACCACAGGGACCTTAGCAAGACCTGGGGTTCCCAGGCTGCACTGCTGTGCTTCATAAATATGCACACCGACACCCTAAGGTTTATGGTCAGTGGTTAAAACCAAGGAACCATGTACAAGGAAAAGGCGTTTATTTTGCATTTGTCAAAGATCTTTCATTTGGGGACTAGAGGAGTTGTGTAACATTAACAGCAGCAAAAGCCTTACCTTGGAACAGACTCTTGGGGGGGATGCAAAAGGTTCATATAGAACTTGGGGGTGATCCAGAAGCCCCCTTCTGCATCTCTGAGAAGTCTGAGGTGGGCGAAGTGGGGTGCCTGGCTTCCTGAGCGTCCAGCCCAGGGGTTATCCGGTCTCACTTTCATTTACACACACTCACCAGCCCCCTTTTTAAGGACACTTGTGTGAAATGTAAATATCACAACCTGGGGCCCCAGCGGGAGCCTAGCTCCAGGAGATGGGGGCGGGGTGGGGGGTGGGAGAGATGCTGTTAAAGGGTCAGGGTGGACTCTTTCACAGGAAAAGAAAGGAAAACAGCAGGAACCCCCGCTGGGGGGCCTCGCTGCAGAGTAGAACACTGAGAACAATAGCGGCCGGCCGGAACGCGCCAGAACGCGCCCCAGCGCTCGGAGCAGGCTTAAGTCACAATGGCCAGGTCGCCCCGCCGCCCCGACTGGGGCCGCCTGCCAAAAGGCCCGGGGTTTTCAGGCCACTGAGAAGGCGGTTGCAGACCCCGAGCCCCCCGCACTCGGCCTGGCCTCTCCGAAGGCGGAGACCCTTCCCGGACCGTGATGCAGTGCCCTGGACCCCAAAAGAGAACGCAGGAGGGGCCCCCCGTGCTCTCATGGGACGCCTCGAGCCCCCAAGAGATGACGTGGGAGGGGACACCCCTAGACCATGATGGGGAGCCTAACCCCAAGAAAGGACGTGGGCGGGGCCCCCCAGACCGCGGTGCGGCGCCGCGGCGGAGCGGGGCTGCGGGCCTGGTTCCACCTCCCGAGCCTCCCTCACTCACCAGGGGCCCCGCGATCAGGGCTTCCCCAGATGCGCGCCTTTCCCGATGGGCCTCCCAGCCGCGGACGAGGCCCAGTTCCGCACAGAGCAGGTCCAGTGCAGACCCTACCCCAGCCCGCGTACCTGGATGCGCGATGCCCGAGGCCGGAGGCGGTGACGCGGGGACGCGGGGACGCGGCGAGCGGGTCCCCGCACTGCAGCGGCGCCGCCCTCTGCCCGCCCCCGCCGCGCGCCGCCAGCTGCACCCCGAACCCCGCCCGCAGCGGTCTCCCCACCGACCCGCGGACCCCCCACCCCACCCTCCGCCTGCCGGGTCTCCCCGCCCCCACCCCATCCCCGACCCCTACCCTGGGCTGGCGCAGGAACCCCACAGGCGTGGACACAGCGACACAGGGACCCACGCTCAGCACCACCAGGACCGCCCCCACGCCCACCCCTCCCCTGCAGCGCTCAGACCCCGCAGTCACCCACCCTGGCTGGTTGCAGTATCTGAAGCCCAGGAGATGGCCCCGGGCACCCCTACCACGCTGTCAGAGCTGGTTTCACCCTGGGTGGGTGTGGGGTTACCCTCACTGAGGCCTGCATGAAAGAGAATTGTTCCCCCCCCCCCCTTTGGTACTGGGGATTGAATTCTGGGGCACTCTGTCTCTGAGCTACACCCCCCAGCCCTTTATTTTATTTTATTTTATTTTTTTAATTAATTTATTTTTTCGAAACAGGGTCTTGATAAATTGCTTAGGCTGCCCTCCAACATACGATCCTCCCGTCCTAGCCTCCAAGTACTGGTACTACTGGTGTGCACCTGGTCCGCAGCCTGTCCTTCATTTTCTGTTGCCCAATGTGTTTTGCCCTCACCTTCCAGGTGGGGGCAGAAACTTTATCTCCCTTTCCAGGGAGAGGTCTAAACAAGGGGAGGTAGGGTAGGGAGCACAGGGTCTTGAAGACATCTGTCTACTCCCCCATCTCAACTCACCTACACCCCCCACACACACTCACCTGTTCATATTCACCTGTCCTTCCCCCACCTATTCCTCACTCACCTGTCTGGAACTAATTTGTCCACACTTGTCTTATACTCACCTGTTGCCCCATTCACCTGCCCCCACACACCCAGCCACTGGGTCACCACAGCTGGCCTTGGCCCAGTCTCTTCTTGCCAGTGTGAAGCTGGCATTGAACAGGCTGCGCCCAGGGGTGGAACAAAAAGCCCTGGGTTCCCCAGCGTGCCCCTGGCCCCATCCGTCACACCATGGGCAGACACTCTCATCCTGGGCACACCAACTATAAAAAGGCCTCGTTTCAGAACTCAAGTTCGGTCTCATCTGAATCAAAACTAACATCCCACAACAACTCAGATCCTTGGTTGGCTGGGTGCAGTGGTGCACGCCTATAATCCCAGTACCTGGGAAGCTGAGACAGGAGGATTGCAGGTTTGAGGCCAGTCTCAGCAATTTAGGGAGACACTCAACAACTTAGCAAGACCCTGTTTCAAAATAAAAAATAAAAAGGACTGAGTGTGTAGTTCAGAGGTAGAGTGCCCCCCAGGTTCAATCCCAGGCCTAGAGTTGCAGCAGGTCACCTGCCTTCCACCTTGCTGGCCACCTCTTCTCCCCTCCTGCTACAATTCCTCTGGCCCTCCAGTTTGGCCAGATGAAAAGGATAATGAAATAGAGTCAGGTATCCCCAGCGATGGTGGTGATCTGGCTTTGGGGGTGCATGCTTTAGGACTGGCTGCTTCTCTCATGGGACTCTCCCTCTATAGGGACCTCCCCTTGCATTGTTCCTTGGGGGGGGGGGGGGTAATGTGAGGAAGCCCTCTCTGGCTGACCTCAAAGAACATCCCTCTAATCTCAAGGTACCCCCGAATGACCCTGAGTTGTGCTGGGACTTTGCACCCTGGCAGAGAGTCCCCTTGGACTGGGTCCTTTACAGATAAGAACCTCCAGGGTCCGGGGGCTGGCTGTCAGGATGCACCTAGCCACACACACACACAAAAAAAAACAAACAAACAAACAAACAACAAAAAAAACCCCAGCTCTGCATGAACACTAAACCATCTCCAAAGCATATTCTGTGTGGGGGTGGGGTGGGTGGGTGGGGGTTAATAGAGATTGAACCCAGGGGCATTCAATCTCTGAGTTACACGCTTAGCCCCATTTTATTATTTTTTTTTTTTGAGGTACTGGGGATTGAACTCAGGGGCATTCTACCTCCAAACTACATCCCCAGCCCTATTTTTTATTCTTTATTTTGAAACAGGGTCTCACTAAGTTGTGGAGGGTCTCACTAAGTAGCTGAGACTGGCCACGAACCCAGATCTTCCTGTCTCAGCCTTCCAAGTACTGGTATTACAAGCGTGTGCCACCATGCCCAGCTTGTAAAAGCATATTTTTAAGTAAGTATGGCATGAAACTTTGCACACTTTACTATTATTTAAAAGATGGAAATAGCCGGGCATGGTGGCACACACTTGTAATCCCAGTACTTGGGAGGCTGAGACAGGAGGATCACAGGTTCAAGGCCAGACTCATCTACTTAGTGAGGCCCTCCGCAACTTAGTGAGACCCTTTTTCAAAACAAAGAATAAAAAATAGGGCTGGGGGTATAGCTCGGAGGTAGAATGCCCCGGATTCAATCCCCAGCACCACAAAAAATAAAATAAAAGATGAAAATATGCATCAGTGTATGTTTATTCAGGATTTCTCTGGAAGGACACTGCCAAACCCAGTGACAGAAGTGGCCTCTGGGGGGGAAGGTTGGGGGGTAGGGAGATTGTACCTCTGAGTGAGAAGATAGGAGGAGACATTTAGGATCCTCATTCCTTGGGGACATTTTAAATGTTGTACCATGTGCACATATTACCTACTCAAAAATACTAATTTTCTTTCCTGTGTGTGTGTGTGTGTGTGTGTGTGTGTGTGAGAGAGGGGGGGGGCACACTGGGGATTGAACCCAGGGGCATTCTACCTCTAAGCTACACCCATAGCCCTATTTTTTATTCTTTTTTTTTTTTTTTTTTTTTTTTTTTTTTGCGGTACTGGGGATTGAACTCAGGGGCATTCTACCTCTGAGCTATACCCCCAGCCCTATTTTTTATTCTTTATTTTGAATCCGAGTCTCACTAAGTTGCGGAGTGCCTCACTAGGTAGCTGAGGCTGGCCGCGAACCCGGATCCTCCGGTCTCAGCCTCCCGAATGCTGGGATTACAAGCGTGCGCCACCACGCCCGGCTTATTCTTTATTTTGAAACAGGGTCTCACTAAGTTGCAGAGGGCCTCACTAAGTACCTGAGGCTGGCCTCGAACCCAGATCCTCCTGTCTCAGCCTCCCAAGTCCTAGGATTGCAGGCATGCACCACTGTACCCAGCTTAATTTTCTTTATATTAAAATTTTCCAGGAAGATTAAGTCTTCTTGGAAAAGACACAGAATTTAAAACATCAATTATTTTCAGTCCCTCCTGTAAGCACACTAAGGCTACAATTCTGTTTTGATGTGTGTGTATGTTTGTATGGTACTGGGGGTTGAATCCAGGGAGGTTCTACTACTGAGATACATCCCCAGCCCCCACCCCTTTTTTCTTTTTGGTACTAGGGATTTAATCAGTATTTCATAACCAAAATCTTCTTCAAGATCTTTATACCCCAAACCAGACATGCTCTCGTCCCTGCAAACCTAGTCATATGCCAGTATTTTCTGTCTCTGAAGGATACCTCCATCTGTTCAGGGATCCAAGCCAAAAACAGTGATCCCTCCCCAACATCTCCCTGCCTTAAACTGGGCGCAGTCCTGCATGCCTGTAATCCCAATACTTGAGAGGCTGAGACAGGAGGATCACAGATTCAAGGCCAGCCTCAGCTATTTAGCAAGACCCTGTTTCAAAATAAAAAATAAAGAGGGCAAAGGGTGAAGTTCAAAGCTACAATGCCCTTGAGTTCAATTCCTAGTACTAAAAACAAAAACAAAAAAAAACCCTCCCTGCCTCTCAGCCCTGAACCTGTAGCCAGCTTCTGTCAATGTTATCCACAAAATAGCTCTTTAATCCACCCACATCTCCCACTAGTATTTCAGTCCAGGCCAGCCGTCATCTCTGATTCATCTCCCTTGCTGCTTGTCAAAAGGACAAGCCCACGTGCCCTTATTTCCTGCTCTCCCTCCATGGGGCCAAGTCTCCTGGCAAAACAACAGCCCTCCCCCTCCTTGTTTGCCTAGTTAAGAATGCCCCACTGCTCAAATGCCACCTCCAGTGTTGCACGTGGAGCTTTGTCTCTTGGGGCCTCTGCACCCCACTCTACTTCATGGCTGACCAACCAGCTACAGCTCTCTTTTTGGCAGTACTGGTGGTTGAACCCATGGGCGGTTCACCACTGAGCTACACCCCCCACCACTTAATTTTGGCACTGGGGACTGAACTCAGGGGCATTCTACTTCTGAGCTACACTGTCAGCCCTATTCTATTTTCTTTTCTTTCTTTTTTTTTTTTTTTTTAAATAGGGTCTTGCTAACTTACTGAGCGTCTCACTAAGTTGCTGAGACTGGCCTCAAACCTGGAATCCTCCTGTCTCAGCCTCCTGAGTACTGAGATTACAGGTGTGCACCACTGCACCTGAGTTGTATCTCTGCGTCTTACCAATTAACTAAACAATCCACTATCTCCCAGCTGGATCATCAGTTCCATGAGGACAAGGCATTGCATCTGCTTCAACTCTTCCTTCTCTTTGGTGCCTCACAAAATATCCAGAAGCATCACGTGCTGGATAAATATTTATCCAGTGAAATAATAAACAAATGAACCAAGAGTTATTTACTAAAATCAGTTTATTATGCTGGTTTCAACCATGCTATTTATTTATTTATTTATCTTGGTGCTCGGAATTGATGCCAAGCCTGATGACACACTTTTTAAACATGTAACCAAGACATTGGCAGGCAAAACTCCTAGAAGAGACTTGGAAATTCTTTTTTCCTTGCCTTCTGTGGCTCTTTAAAATATGTTCAGTGGAAGCCGGGCATGCTGGTGCACATCTATAATCCCAGTAATTGGGAGATGGAGACAAGAGGATTGCATGTTCAAGGCCAACCTCAGCAACTTAGTGAGATCCTCAGCACCTTAGCAAGACTCTGTTTCAAAATAAAAATTAAGCCAGGTATGGTGGTGCATGCTTGTAATCCCAGTACTTGGGAGGCTGAGACAGGAGGATCACAGGTTTGAGGCCAGCCTTAGCAACTTAGTAAGACCTCGTCACAGAATTAAAAAATAAGAAAACCTGGGGGTATAGCTAGGAGGTAGAACACTGCTGGGGTGAATCCCTACTGCCTACACACACACACACACACACACACACACACACACACACACGAGGGAGTTAAGACAAATTTAGACAGTTCTGTCACATTTTGGCACAAACACAGATAATTTAAAAGTTCAGCCAATCTCAGAAAGTCAAAGGTTGTATCTTTTCTCTTATATGTGGAAGCTAGAGAGAAAATGGGAGACAAAAGGGACTTCAGATAAGTAAGAGACCAGCAGAATAATGGAAGGGGATTGGGAGAGGGAGGTAAGGAGAAGGAAAAAAGGAGATTTGAGAAAGGAAACAGATCAGATAATTTTAAATCCATGTATGAAGGTATCACTACCAATCTCAGTAACATGTATGGAGGGATGCTGGAATGGGCAGGTTATTATTTACTAATATAATATTTGAAGTATTCGTCAGTAAAGCCATCTGGGCCTATGAACAACATTGAGGGAAGCCTTTTGTGTGTGTGTGGTACTGGGGATTGAACTCAGGGGTACTCTACCTCAGAGCTACACCATAAACCCTATTTTATTCTTTATTTTGAAACAGAGTCCCATTAAGTTGCAGAGGGCCTAAGTTGCTGAGGCTGGCCATGAACCTGTGATCCTCCTGTCTCAGCCTCCCAAGTACTGGGATTACAGGTGTGCACCAGGCTCACATTTCCCTTGTGGTGTCACTTCCCTGGGGAAGCCTTTCAAATGTGGACCAATCTTCCCTGCATGCATTCTCTTAGGACACCACTGTTATACATTTATTAGTCTGATCTTTCCATTAATGGTCTACCTCCTCCTACTACACTTAGGGTGTGGAGAGTAGGAACAGTCTGCACAGGCTGCATATCACAGGCACTTTAGTCAGTGCTTGGCCAAATAAGTGCCTGTTGGAGAAGGAGAGCTCCAGCTCCCTAGAGAAATTAAAAAAAAAAAAAAAAAAAAAAAAAAAAAAAAAAAAAAAAAAAGCCGCATGTGGTGGCCCACATCTGTAATCTCAGTACTTAGTAGGCTGAGACAGGAGAATGACAGTTTGAAGGATAGCCTCAGCAAGTTGTGAGACCCTCATCAACCTAGCGAAACCCTGTTTCCAAATAAAAATAAAATAGGACGAGAGAGCCGGGCACGGTGGCACATGGTTGTAATCCCAGTACTTGGGAGGCTGAGACCAGAGGACCCAGGTTCGAGGCCAGTCTCAACTACTTAGGCCCTCCGCAACTTAGTGAGACCCTGTTTCAAAATAAAGAATAAAAAATAGGACTGGGGGTGTAGCTCGTAGGTAGAATGCCCCTGGGCTCAATCCCCAGTCACACACACACACACACACACACACACACACACACACACACAAATAGGACGAGAGTGTAACTCGAAGGTAGAATGCCTCTGGGTTTAATCCTCAGTACCACACACACACAATATATATATATGTGTATATATATATATATAAAATATACATATATATAAAATAAATAAATAGGCAAACAAACACATACAAGGGGGAGCCGGGCACCCTGGCACATTCCTGTTGTCCCAGTACTTGGGAGGCTGTGACAGGAGGATCTCAGGTTCAAAGCCAGTCCCGGCAACTTAGCGAGGCTCTCAGCAACCCAGTGAGATTCTGTTTCCAAATAAATAAAATCGCGCTAGGGGTGTAGCCTGGAGGTAGAATGCCTCTGGGTTCAATCCAGGAAATTTAGTAAGGCACTCAGCAACTTTTTTTTTTTTTAAACAGGGTCTCAGTTGCTAAAACGTAGAACGATGATAGCTCAAAGGTAGAACATCCCTGGGTTCCATTCTCAGTAAAACACACACGGGTAGCCTGTTAACACCGGCATTCCACGAATGTCAGCCACAAAAAGAAGGGTCAAATTCGAAACACAGTCCAATCCTTAAATTTACGATCATTTTCACAGTGGGAGCTGCCTAGGGCTCATCCGTGGACACCCTGGCACCCACGTCGCTGCATCCGGAGCGCCTGCGGCAGAACTTTCGCTCAAGACCATGTGCGAGCGTCCGGCAGGTGACTGGATTTTGGGTGGCCCGACCGGCAGGCCCCATCCTGTCCCCGCAACGCAGGAGCAGGGCTCGCCAAGCATCCCCGGCGAGTTGCACACTCCTCCGCGGTCTTCACTGGCCACCGCCGCGCAGGTCAGATCTTGCCCCTCGGACCCTCCTGCTCAGTCCTGCCCCGCCCCGCCCCGCCCCGCGGCCAACGCCCCGCCCCCCACACCGCCCCGCCGCGAGCCTGCCGCGCCGGCCGGAAGTCGTGCCGTAACCCGCGCCGCGGCGTCGTAAGAGCGGCTGGTTGCCTTGGAGACGGGCAACGCGCGGAAGATGGCGGAACCGGCAGAAGCGGATGCCGAGGCGGCCGGCGGTCCGGCCGAGGCGGCTGAGCTAAGCCGTGTGCTGGGCCGCCTGCTGCCGGGGCTGGAGACCGAGAGCAAGCTGGGGCGGCGGCGCGCGCTGGAGGCCCTGCAACGCGCGCTGGAAGAGGAGGCGCGGCCGGACGCAGACCCCGCCGCTTTCCAGGGCCCCTGGGCGCGCCTGCTGCTGCCGCGCCTGCTGCGCGTACTGACCGACCCAGCCGAGGGCTGCCGCGCGCTGGCCGCGCACCTGCTGAGCTTGGGCCTGCGCCGCTCCGCGCGGCCCCAGGACGCCCTGCCGCGCCTGCTGCCCGCGCTTACAGCGCGCTTGGCCCGGCCGGAACCCACGCGGCCGCCACCGGAGCCATGTGAGGAGCTACGCCTGGCGCTTGTGCAGCTGCTCCGCCTGGCCGTGAGCCTGGGCGGCGCGGCGCTCGCGCCGCACCTAGACGACGCGGTACGCGCGCTGAAAGGCGCGCTGGTCGACCCTTTCGCCGCTGTGCGTCGTGAGAGCTGCGAGTGCGCCGCCGCCTTGGCGCGCGATACGCCGGGTGAGCCCCCGTGACCCCTGCCCTCTCCAACCTGCGACTCAGACCCATGTCTCACATGCGACCCCTGGTCCTTCCCGCTGCAGACCCCCGATCTCCCCCTGCCGAGTAAGCTCATGTTACCCCCTACCCGCGATTCCTGAAGCACTCCGGGTGAGCACCCAGTGACCTCAACGCCCTGTGATCCCTGCCTCCCCACACTGCAGACCCACATTCCCCGACCCACGCAGGGTGAGCCCCGTGACCTCTGCCCGGTCCTAACCCGTTATCTCTGTCCCCTACGGGTCCAAACCCATGCACCCCACCCACCCACATTGGGTGAGTCCCTGTCGACCCATGCCAAGTGACATCACCCCTCCGTGACCCTTTTTCCTCCCCGTGACCTAGATCCTAATTCAGTCCAGATGAGCCCACCACCCCAAACCCCACATTCAGTCTAGGTTAGGTCACACCTCCGGATAAGTCCCCTGTGAATCCCCAAAGCTGGACAGCTTGCGCTGTCCTCTGCGACCCCCACAACTGCAGCTGGTGCCCAGATTCCTAAACTCCTGTAGAAGTTCTTTTAAAAAATGACCCAAGTTATCTGGTTCTGGTGCCTGCTCCTCTTGCAGTGACTCTCATGGCAGAGGTTACACGACATGCTTGGAGAAACGCTATTCAATCGATTCTACTCCAGTCCACCCGTCCCTCTGGCTTGGACTGCTATCCTCCTAAGTGAAAGACAGCTGCTTCTCTCCTGATTTCCTTTACTCTGTTCTCCGTCATTCTCATGGCTGATCAGGGCATTCCCTTTCTCCCATTAAGCCAGAATGTGGAAAGATAAGAGGCCTTGTGTACTGCTGGTAGAAAGGCTTCCTGGAGGAGGGACATTGAAGCTGAAAATCTGTTGACAGGAGAGAACCAGCCTGATTTGAAGAACAGAGGGTTTCCAGGGCTGCTGAGGGAAAGAGTGAGGGATGAGGCCAGCAGGGGCCAGATGGTCTGCATGACCCCAGTGGGTCAGGGTTCAGGCTGAGTAGGAAGAGGAAGATGGAAGGTGCTGGTGGTCCAAAGTTGGGCCAAGTGAGGCGTGTTGGGGAAGCTCTGGTGATGGTGCTTCCCTGTTCTGCAGATCACTTCCACATGCAGTCGGAGTCTCTGATCAGCCCTCTGATGCAGACCATCTCCCACCAGCACTGGAAGGTCCGGGTGGCCGTCATCGAAGCCACTGGCACAGTGATCCAGTTTGGCAATGGGAAGTCTGTGGACGACGTGCTTTCCCACTTTGCTCAGCGGCTCTTTGATGATGTCCCTCAGGTAACAGGACTTCTCTGCTGGATATTCTGTACTGTCTCTGCTAGAAGCATACTGACATGCTAGTTTTAACTAACTCATTTTACTACCACTGCCCCCACCCCCACCCCTTTTGCTACTGGGTATTGAACCCAGGGGCAGTCTACCTCAAGCCATGCACGCCCCCAGCCCTTTTTTGCGGTACTGGGTATTGAGTTCAGGGACATTCTACCCCCAAGCTACACCCGCAGTCCTATTTTTTATTCTTTATTTTGAAACAGGGTCTCACTAAGTTGTGGGAGGTCTCACTAAATAGCTGAGGCTGGCTGCAAACCCGGATCCTCCGGTCTCAGCCTCCCAAGTACTGGGATTACAAGTGTGTGCCACCACTCCTGGCAGCCCTATTTTTTATTCTTTATTTTGAAACAACAGGCTCTCACTAAGTTGCGGAGGGCCTCACTAAGTAGCTGAAGTTGGCCATGAACCTGCAGTCCTCCTATCTCAGCCTCCCAAATATTGGAATTACAAGCTTGCACTACCACACCCAGCTTCCCCAGCCATTTTTGAGATAAAATCTTGCTAAGATGCCCAGGCTGGCCTCAAACTCATGATCCTCCTGTATCAGCTTCTTGAGTACCTGGGATTATAGGCATGCACTCCCAAATCCAACTTGTTGTTTTTTTGTTTTTTGTTTGTTTTGTTTGTTTTTTCTCTTTTCTTTCAGTACTGGGAATTGAACCCAGGGGTGTTATACCTCTGACTTATACCTTCAACTCTTTTTTCTTTTTTTTTCTTTTGGTACTGGGGATTGAACCAAAGGATATTCTACCTCCCAGCTATACCCCCCGTCCTATTTTTTTATTCTTTATTTTGAAACAGGGTCTCACGCAGAGGGCCTCACTAAGTAGCTGAGGCTGGCCACAAACCTGCGACCCTCTAGTCTCAGCCTCCCAAGTACTGGTATTACAAGAGTGCGCCACCATGCCTGGCTCCTATTTTATTTTGAAACACAGTCTCAGTAAGTTGCTGAGGCTGTCCTCAAACCTGCCATCTTCCTGTCTTGACCTCCCAAGTACTGGGATTACAGGAATGTGCCTGGCTTACTTTTTTATTTTGAAATAGGGTCTCGGTAAATTACCACATGCTGGTCTTAAACCTGGGATTCTTCTGTCTCAGCCTTCCAAGTACTGGGATTACAGGTGTGCACCAGCACGCCCAGCTTTTTTTGTGTTTAAGGTGTCATATACACCAACTGTCTTTCGTCATTCAGTCACAGGATGCTCCTGTTTCACATCTGAGAAACCGGGTGAACCAAGTTGTTTTAACATAATAATGTATTTATCGTTCTTCATTCCAGATACAGGAAACACTTATTTTAATAATCATTGTCTCTTCAAAGGAAAAAACATAAGCCACATGAGCTTCCATTTACAAAAGCATCGTCTGAGTACCAGTCCACCCAGACAAATTTCTTTGGAAAACCACTGTGGCTGGTGGGTCTAGCCTGAGAGGAGAAGGGTACAGTTGGAGGCTGTGGGGACGATTTATGTTGTGGGAATTGGAACCCCCTTAGAGACCAACAGGAGCCTGACAGATAGAGATCAGAGCACTGGCTTTATCATAGGCAGAACCCTTTTGCAGGCTTATGTTGGATCTGAGGTGCTGTAGTTTGCTGAAACTTCACAAGCAGCAGAGGGAAGACTCTGGTGGTGGGCAAGCTCTGTCCCAAAGGGAGGAGACAGGTGAAGGGGGACCGTGTGCTCTGGTCAGGTGGGGTGGGAGGAGCAGTGGCTAGAAGATGTCCCTGCCTTGGCCACCTCAGGCCATTTGCATCAGTCAGCCATTAACCTAGCTAGCCACTGAGAAGTGGCACCCAGGTGGCAGGCCCTGCTCTCATGGCGAGAGTATTTGCCGGTGTGCATCACCTCTCTCCAGGGACACTGGCCCCACAGACCTCCCCTGTGCTGTCCACACACCACCTCACTTAGTCCTTGCAGGAATCTTGCCCAGCAGATGCTGTCACATGTGCAGGGTGCCCAGCCGGAGCCTGATGCAGAGGGTGCTCCCCCAGGCCTGCCCCTGCCAGGGTACTAAGTGATTCTGTTCACTTTGTTTTATTTTTAAACAGCTTTATTGAGCTGTAATTTACATGCCAAACAATTCACCCATTTAAAGTGTTTAGTGAGCCAGGTGTGGTGACACAGGCTTGTAATCTCAGTACTTGGGAGGCTGAGACAGGAGGATCACAGGTTTGCGGCTAGCTTCAGTTACTTAGGCCCTGTTTCAAAAATTAAAAAATAGGGCTAGGGGTATAGCTCAGAGGTAGAATTCCTTTGGGTTCAATCCACAGTACCTAAAAAAAAAAGTGTTTGGTGGTAGCTAATATGTGATACATACACCTATAATCTCAATACTTGGGAGGATTTTAGTACAGAAGATTACAGGTTCAAGGCTAGCACTTGGTAACTTAATGAGACCCTTTTTCAGAATAAAGTGTTTAATGGTTTTCATTGATATTTTTAAAAAAATTTTTTGTAAAACAAATGTACTATTATGTTTGTCACTTAGCTGGGCGTGGTGGCACATGCTTGTAATCCCAGCATTTGGGAGGCTGAGACCAGAGGATCTGGGTTAGCGGCCAGCCTCAGCTACTTACTGAGACCCTCCGCAACTTAGTGAGACCCTGTTTCAAAATAAAGAATAAAAATAGGGCTGGGGGTATAGTTCAGAGGTAGAATGCTCCTGGGTTCAATCCTCAGTACCACAAAAAAAAAGAAAAAGAGAAGTTCTTCACTTTATGTTCACAGTGTTGTGCACTGTCCAAAAGTTTTGCATCATCCCAAACAGAAACTCTGAAACCATTAAACAGTAATTTCCTATGCCTACTTTCTCCAAGATGTGGTCAGCCCTAAGCTTCCTGTCTGTCAATTTGCCCACTCTAGATTTTTCATAGCAGTAGAATCATACAATATGTGGTCCTTCAGGTCTGTCTTCTCTTACTTTGCATGTTTCCAATGTTCATCCAAATTGTAGCGTGCGTCAGTGTGTCATTCCTTTTTTTGCTTTGTTTTGTTTTTGTGGTACTCGGGATTGAACCCAGGGGCATTCTACCTCTGAGCTATACCCCCAGCTTATTTTATTCTTCATTTTTTAAAATTTATTTATTTATTTATTTTGCGGTACTGAGGATTGAACCCAGGGGCATTCTACCTTTGAGCTACACCCCAGCCCTATTTTTTATTCTTTATTTTGAAAAAGGGTCTCACTAAGTTGTGGAGGGCCTCACTAAGTAGCTGAGGCTGGCTACAAACCTGTGATACTCCTGTATCGGCCTCCCAAGTACTGGGATTACAAGTGAACGCCAGCACCCCTGGTTTACAAATGCTACTCTAAAAAAATCATCAACTATAGGTTAAATTTATTTTTTTTATTTTTTATTTTTGGTACTGGGGATTGAACCCAGGGGCATTCTACCTCTGAGCTACACCCCCGGTCCTATTTTTTATTTTTTATTCTTTATTTTGAAACAGGGTCTCACTAAGTTGCGGAGGGCCTCACTAAGTAGCTGAGATTGGCCAAGAATCCGGATCCTCCGGTCTCAGCTTCCCAAGTACTGGGATTACAAGTGTGCACCACCATGCCTGGCTATTCTTTTTTTTTTTTTTTTTTTTTTTTTTTTTTTTTTTTTTTTTTTTTATTTATTTATTTATTTTCAGTACTGGGGATGGAACCCAGGGACATTCTACCTCCAAGCTACACCCCCAGCCCTATTTTTTTATTCTTTATTTTGAAACAGGGTCTCACTAAGCTGTGGAGTGCCTCACAGGTTGCTGAGGCTGGCCACAAACCTGCAATTCTCCTGTCTCAGCCTCCCAAGTACTGGGATTATAAGTGTGCACCACCATGCCCGGCTTTATTCTTTATTTTTTGAAACAGGGTCTCACTGAGTTGTAGAGGGCCTCACTAAGTTGCTGAGGCTGGCTGTGAACCTGTGATCCTCTTGTCTCAGCCTCATAAATACAGGGATTACAGGCATGAGCCGCCACGCTCAGCTTGTGCCATTCCTTTTTATGGCTGAATAGTATTCCACTGTAAGAATGGACCACATTGTTTGTCCATCCATCTGTTGATAGACACTTGAGTTGTTTCTACCTTTTAGCTATTATCAGTCATGCTGCTATGAACCCATGTACAAATGTCTGTTTGAGTTCCCTGCTTTCACTTCTTTTGGATGATACCTCAGAGGGGAATTGCTGCGTTCCATGGTAACCCATGGTTAACTTTTTCAGGATCTCCGTGGCTATGCTGTTTTACATTTCCACCGTCAGTACGTGAAAGTTCCGCTTTCTCTATGTCTTTATCAAAGCTTATTCTCTTATTATTATAGCCATCCTCGTAGGTTTGTGGTTTACATTCCCTCCTGACTAGTGATGTTGAGCATCTTTTCACATGCTTATTGCCATGTTCTTTCCTTTATATATTTTTACCTTTTTTCCTCTGAATCTTCCTAGGAATTTGCATGCTATAACATTCAGCTTGTGTGACTCGGGGTACATTGTTTTGCTCTGTTGACCTTGTGTACAAGCAGGCTGAAAGGGCCAAGAGTCTCATCTGGTTTTGTAGAAAGATGGAAAGGAAGCCAGGTGTTGACATATGCCTATAATCCCAGTACTTGGGAGGCTGAGACAGGAGGATTGCAGCAACTTAGCAAGACTCTCAGCAACCTAGCAAGATCCTGTTTCAAAAGTGAAAAATAGAAAGGGCTGGAAGTATAGCTCAGAGGTAGTAGAGTTTAATTTATAGTACCCCCCCCCAAAAAAAAGCAACTACCTGTAAATACTGTGTGTCAAGAGCTCTCCTAAATAGTACAACTGTATCAGTTTTCTGTAAAAAGGCATGAGTGTCTCCACAGCTATTTATAAGTTGTATAACCATGTGTCAGTAGCTATGCATACATTCCTTATTTAGTCCTCAATAGCTATTTGTCAAAAGGTTACCATTACATTCTGTCAATCTAAGACATTGGTGGGCGAAACCACCCAACCCTGGCATCAGGGACTTGCATCTGTACATGTGGGAATGTAGCAGAGTCAACGTAGCCCCTGCTCTGCGTGGCTGCAGCTCCCAAGTTGGTCACTGGGCAGCATCCCAGCCCAGGAAAGTGCACCTCATCAGTTGATTGCTTTCTTACTGGCGCCCTCAAGGGCAGCATTCTGTGTTTTTTGGTAATGGGCTTTTTCAAAATTTCACTCCATGACTCTTTTCCTCTTTTTTTGGGCGGGGGGTGGGGAGGTACTGAGGATTGATCCCAGGGACATTCTACCTCTGAGCTCCACCCCCATCCCTTTTTATTTTGAAACAAGGTCTCCCTAAGTTGGTGAGGCTGCCTTCCAACCTGCAATCCTCCTTTCTCAACCTCCCAAGTACTGGAATTATAGGCATATACCACTATGCCTAGCCCGGCTCATTCCTTTTTTGTATTTAACGTTCCCCCCCCACCCCCGCAAAAGTACTCTCCAGTAGTGGATTATTTTCATTTTGTTACTTCTTCCCAGTAGGATTTAATTTGCTCTATACAGCATCCAGGATGATTCTGGTGGGATTCTGAATGCAGCCTCTGGTTGTGTGCCAGCTTTTGCCTTTGATCTGGGATCCCACTGTGGAGAGGCTACAGAGTCCTTTCCAGGGAATTGAGTGTGAAGTACCTTGCCGCTTTCTTGCTTTCACAAAATCAGCTCCGTGACCCCTGTCTGATGCCCCTCCCACACCCCCAACAACCAGGGCTGCATTGGGACCCCACAAAACCTTGTTGGGAAGGTCCTAGCTGCCTTCTGACTTGTAGAAAACCTTTCAACAGCTGCTCTTCTGCAGCCTGCTGGATTAAACTTGACACCATTGGACCACATCGTGAGGGCATGGAAGTAACTTTATCCGTAGCCTTTAGTGAAGAGGGTGAGGAAGTGGCTCAGGTGGCACATTGGTGAAGAGGCAAAACAGGGAAGACATGGGCATCCAGCTCCCTGAGTCCTTCCTTCTGGAGCTTCCGGACAAAGTCCTGATACTGTGAGGAGGTAGAAACGGTCACCTCCTGTGGCAGAGTTAATACAGCCCCATACCACATAGCTGCAGCAACAAGTTCGGGTCACTGGTCATGTCCAGGCCCAGGGAGCTGCCCTTGATCAAAGTGCCCACAGTCCTTGGGTTGGTGACTCTGTGGGGCTGTGCCCTGTAGGGAGGCCCTAGCTGTCACCGAATGGTTGTCAGCAGCCCTACCCTGTTTTGCCCTTGTCCTGCCTCTGTTTGTGAGCTGACAAGATGGCCTTCAGGGAACTTTACCGCTAGGAGACAGGCAGGAAAGCATGGTCATCTTTTCAAAGACAAGTGATTCATTGGTTGTCTTGTGCAGCTTGTGACTGAGTCTCTGTATTTCCAGTTATATAACCTGTGAAAGCGCTAGGTGGTGTAGCCAGAAGAACTTGGCCATGTGCCTGTTCCTTCTGCCACCAGTAAAGTCAGTGCAGCTGACAAGGTGGCATGGAAGAGCAAGCTAGAGTGGCAGCCGCTGAATTCATTGTCCCAGATGGAACCGCAGGGGATGACCACTCTCCCCACCTAGTCCCTTCCTTCTCTCAGAGCCATGGTGGCCAAATGCCCCATCCTGTGGCTGCACCATCCAAGCGCAGGAGCCCTGGGCTGTGTGCCATCTTGTACAAACACAGTTGCCCGTCTCCATCCCATCCCATTGCCTGTTGCTCTGTCTCTTAACAGTGAGTGCTATTTGATCCAAAGACAGATTCTTACCAGGCATGATGGTACATACCTATAATTCCAGTACTTGGTAGGTTAAGACAGGATCATAGGTTTGAAGACAGCCTCATTAGCTTATCAAGACCCTCAGCAACTTAGTGATACTCTGTTTTAAAATAAAATAGGACTGGGGGATATAGTTCAGGTAGAACGTCCTTAGGTTCAATCCCCAAGACCTTCCCTCAAAAAAAGGTGAAGCTGGGCATGGTGGCGCCGCTTATAATCCCACTACTTGGGAGGCTGAGACAGGAGGATTGCAGGTTCATGGCCAGCCTCAGCAACTTAGTAAGACACTGTTTCAAAATAAAGAATAAAATAGGGCTGGAGGTGTAGCTTGGAGGTAGAATGCCTCTGGGTTCAATCCCCAGACCAAAAAAAAAAAAAGGTGAAAAACCCCAAATTAAGAGAGAATAGAAACTTGTTTTGCATGTTCACTTGCCGTTTGGAATACAGTCTTCCTTTGGCATCATATGCCTAATTGATTTAGTAGATTGTGTTCATTGTGACATTCTCCAATCTAGTGACCCACAAACCTGACTATGAGTACATAACTCTCAATTAGTTTGCTTTTTAAAAGGAATTGAACAGTTTCCTACTTTGTCACGTGATGGCTCGGCATATAGTGCTGCTGCTCTGTGAATAGCTTCGCTTTGTCTCGTGCTGCCTGGTTTGTGCACATTTCTTAAGTTAACTACAGGCTGACAGAAAAAAGTAGTTTCACCAGGCATGGTGGTACACATTTGTAATCCCAGTACTTGGGAGGCGGAGGCAGGAGGATCACAAGTTTGAGGACCGCCTTAGCAAGTAATGATACTCATCAACCTAGGGAGACCCTGTTTCAAAATAAAAATAAAATAGGGCTGGGGATGTAGCTCAGAGGTAGGATGCCCCTGGGTTCAATACCCAATACCACCACCAAAAAAAAAAAAAAAAAGAGTGGCTTCAAATCTGTCCTTCTCACTGTCCTCATTCATGAAGGGGTAGACATTTGAAGTCTCCTTTCTACAAAAAAGGTTTAATCTGTCTGGGGTAAAATAAGAGTCCTGAGTATGGAACTCAGACTTGGGGCAGTGTCAGAGGAGGATGCAGCCATGTCCTCTGGCGGGGACAGTTCCAGAGCCTTCTGTCCACACTTCAGAGCCCCCAGGACCAGGCTGGGGCAGCATCCACGGAAATGCTTCCAAGCCTACTCTTTCCTAATCTCATCCTGTGTCCCTCCCCTGAAAATTTTGGTGCCATATCCCCAGGTCTGCTCTTAAGTAGCTGGACTGGTGACTTCCCTGTGAGACCCCAGGGCTTAAGGACCAGAGGCCCTTGAGGTATGGAATCTATAGGTCAACACATGAGCCATGGATTCAGCAGTATTTCTTGTCAGAGGTCACCAGAAGGGAGGGACCTGACCCTGTGACCCTGGACTTAGTGCTGGCCCTGGATCCCAGAGCATGCATTTGTTTCGGGGACAGTGTCCACAAGCAGGACTCAGAGCCATTCAGGCACATTTACCCTCAGTTTTTCTTTGCTGGTGTGAAGCCTTTTTCTTTTCCTTTGCACATAGGTCCGGCAGGCGGTGACCTCCGTGGTGGGGGGCTGGCTGTTGAGTCTGCGGGACCGCTACTCCTTTTTTCACAAACTCATCCCCTTGTTGCTGAGCAGCTTCAATGACGAAATGCCTGAAATCAGGTAAGTGTGTGGTTCTGAGGCAAGACAGGCCATTTGACTTTGGTGCCTGGAGTGGACAGCGGTCAGAGCCTGCCTGGGCCCCAGTGGACTGTGTGTCTTCCTCTGGGGGGTGGAGGGGACACTCCTTCCCTTTCTGGTTCATTGGAACTTACTTTTCCAATAGTTGTGTCTCTTTGCTTCAGAGTCTCTTGTTTATGGAGGCACACTCTGTCCTTAATCTGTGTCTTGAGATCCTGTGGCATACATATGGGCTTTGTGACTTCTGCAGACATTAATGCATCTTTTTTGATACTAGGGATTGAACCCAGGGGCATTTTACCTCCAAGCTACACTCTCAGCTTGCTTTTATTTTTTGTTTTGAAACAGGCTCTCACTGAGTTGCTGAGGCTGGCCTCATACCTGTGATCCTCCTGTCTCCATCTCCCAAGTACTTGGATTATAGATGGGCACCACCACACCCAGTTAATGCTTTTTTGTGTGTGTGTGGTACTGGGGATTGAACCCAGGGGTATTCTACATCCAAACTATACCCCCAGACATTTTTTATTTTTTGTTTTGAAGCAGATTCTCACTAAACTGCTGAGGCTGTCCTCTAACTTGCAATTCTCCTGTCTCAGCCTTCTAAGAACTGGGAATTTAGGCATGTGTTACAAACCTGGCTTATTAATGCCTCTTTTTTTTATTGTTGTTGGTACTTGGAATGGAACCCAGAAGTGTTCTACTTCTGGGCTACACCCTAAGCCCTTTTTTTTTTTTTTTTTTTTT
>PVLC010002673.1:12184-110259 GCA_004027655.1 Graphiurus murinus | reverse complement strand
TCTGCTCCATTGGTCTGTGTGTCTGTTTTTGTGCCAGTACCAGGCTGTTTTTATTACTGTGGCTTTGTAGTAGAGTTTGAAGTCAGGTATTGTGATACCTCCTGCATGGTTCTTGTTGCTAAGAACTACTTTGGCTATCCTGGGCTTTTTGTTTTTCCAGATGAATTTAAGGACTGATTTTTCTATTTCTGTGAGGAGCACCCTTGGTAATTTCATGGGTATTGCAATTTAATTTTTTTTTATGGTAAGTGTTCTACCTCCATGCCATACCTCCAGCCCTATTTTTTTTTTTTTTTTTTTTTTTTTTGCGGTACTGGGGATTGAACTCAGGGGCATTCTACCTCCGAGCTACACCCCCAGCCCTATTTTTTATTCTTTATTTTGAAACCGAGTCTCACTAAGTTGCAGAGTGCCTCACTAGGTAGCTGAGGCTGGCCGCGAACCCGGATCCTCTGGTCTCGGCCTCCCGAATGCTGGGATTACAAGCGTGCGCCACCACGCCTGGCTTTTGAAACAGGGTCTCACTAAGTTGTAGAGAGCCTCCCTGAGTTGGTGAGGCTGACCTTGAACCTGTGATCCTCCTGTCTCAGCCTCCCGAGTACTGGGATTCCAGGCATGGTAGCATTTGCTTTTACTCAAGGGGAAGGCAAGGAAAGACCAAAGTATTTCTGGAAGGTCTTTAGGAGTGAAGGGGGCTTGGCCTGTGTGGAAGGAAGAGAAACCTTGGCTTCAGAGCACAAACAAAGCTAAGCATGGAAATAGAAAGGGGAAATTGACATTCGGCTGAGGCGGAGCCAGCGGGAAGCAGAGCCGCTGTGCTCCGAGTCGGTCCCTAGGATCAGAAGTGCAGTTTTGTTTTCTTCTCCACGCTGACTCAGTCTGTGACTTTGGCGAGTTTCTCAACATCTCTGTTCCTCATTTTCCTTCTCAGGAAGTGGCCATCCTGCCTCCTCAGATGAACGAGTATGGGGTGTTTGTTTTGAGAGCAGTTGTCTTACCTGTTGTGCTTCATTTGTTTCTGTCTGAAAACCTTTCCTGTGCCTGGTGCTGTCACTTTGTCTGCATGGCTTGGATCTCTGTGGGCTGAGCTGAGCCCTTCCGAGGGCATCTGTGGCTTCCAGCTGAGGGTACTTCCATTGGACCCGTGCAGAGGCCTGTCCTTTAACTGCTCCTGGTCTTCCCTAAGTGAGCACCCAGGCCTGTGTGAAGTTACTGGAGAACAGAGGCTGGTAAACATGCAGAATGCTCCTGGTGGCCACCTGGCGTACTTGTTTAGGGAAGGCCCCGTGGCATGGGGTGGCCATGTGCTCTTTATCTTTTAATTCACAGGGAGCCTAGTCTCTGGCTAGTACTCTGGTTGGTGGAATAGGCTCTGTCTAGGCTGGACCCTGCTCTGCCAGTCCAGGCCTGGCGTAGGTGGTCCTCTGCAGCAGAGTCTCGCTAACCTGTAGTCAAGGTGTTGGCTAGGGCGGCCGTCCCATCTGAGGCTCAACTGGGGAAAGGTCCAGTTCCAAACTCACAGTTCCTTCCTCGAAAGTTGTTGAGCCAGGATCCTGGAAGCAGCCCCAAGTCTTTAGCCATGGGAGTCTTCCCACTGTGGCCAGCAATCAAGAGATTCTCCCTCAAACAGTTCCAGTCTTACATGATGTGGTCATGGACATGTAATACTTAGATCTCATCACTTTTGTATTCTGTTGCTTAAAAACAACTCACAGGTCCCATCCACACTAAAGGAGGGGTCCCCAAAAAAGTGAATGCCAGGTGAGGGTCTTGGGGGGCCACCCTAGCTACGATTTATCCACCTGTAGTAACCCAGGTGAAAACCGTCACTCTAGAAATCCAAGATAAAAGTACTAATGAGATGGGAGATAAAGGAGGATCTAGGTAGAGTGGGAATGAGGTGTTGGGACTTCTGTGTGATGATTGACATGGACTGGAAGAGGGACCAGGGGGGACATTGAGAGAGGTGTAGGGAGGAAAGGGTGCTACAGGGACAGCACCCTGTGGAGCTAGTGACTATGTGAACACAGCCTGGCCTGTATAAAATGAGCCTCCCTCTAACTTGAACCCGCTCTTGGGGGCCCACGTGAGAGAATTAAAACTCACCATAAGCTGACGTGGTGGAACATGCTTGGAATCCCAGTACTTAAGAGGCTGAGACACGAGGATCTCAGGTTTGAGGCCAGCCTCAGCAATTTAGCAAGGCTCTCGGCAACTAAGTGATATTCTGTTTCAAAATAAAATAGGGCTGGAGGTATAGCGCAGAGGTAGAATGCCTCTAGGTTCAATCCCAGTATCAAAAACCAAAGCCTCACTCTAGCTTCTCCCACATAGAATCATTTGACCTTGCCAAGGGAAGGGAGATGGGGGGTTTCATTCCCCATTTCTCTTTTGCTGCCTGAGCCTCGAAACAGCTTGAGTGACAGGAATGATGGTCCTGTGTTTTTCTCTCTGTGAACAGAAAGCGAAACTACCGATAGCGTGCCCAGTGATGAGGAGAGCACCGAGGTAAGCCTACTTTGTGTGTGTGTGTGTGTGTGTGTGTGTGTGTGTGTGTGAGAGAGAGAGAGAGAGAGAGAGAGAGAGAGAGAGAGAGAGAGAAAGAGAGAGAATATGAATGTACACAACCTAAGAGAGAGAGACAGAGAGAAAAAGAGAGAGAATATGAATGTACACAACCTAAAATTTATCACACTTCAGGATTTTAAAAAGAGGCCATGACAGCAGGAAGAGGAAATTGAAGTTGAGGCCCGGGAAATGTTGATAATCTTATCACTGTAAACATCCTAATTCACCAGCAAAAATAGAATGTTCCACCTGGCCAAAAGCAATGGCCAGAAGTAAATGTCAGAAAGAGCTAAGCAAAATTATCTCTTCATATACATATGTTGGTCCCCTCCCCCTGTGATCTTGCCGGTGTGTGTATCTGTGTGTGTATCTGCTTCCCACTTCCGGACTTCCTTCTAGGTGGGGCTCACATAATAGCAGGACGTGGCCATGGTGGGGATGGAAAGAAAAGGGAAGTGTGAGGAAGAGAGCGAGGCAGGTGCAGGAGAGGGAGAGAGAAGCTAGTGGCTGCTTGAATTAGTGATTTCCCAGCATACCCAACACATAACAAGGGAAGCACAGGCGTTCTGAGAAGATGGTAGGTGTCCACATTCATGTGGACGTCAGCCCAGCTCTTCAGGGTCAGAAAGCTGTCTCCCCTGAATGAAGCCACATTTGAGGCCAGCTGTTTGATGAGCGAGCACACTGGGTCTCTAAGCTGCACCCATTTGAAAACAGTCAAGGGACATTCACTCTGTTCCTAAGTTCCTTATTTTCCTTCCTCTGAAAATGCAAGTTGATTCAGAGCTGTAATTGGGCCAGCACTGAGGAACCAAGTCACCATGGCAAACTGTCCATCATGGCCTGAAGCCTATCCAGTGGTCTGCCTGAGCAGCCAGAGCATGGGAAACCAGAAGCCAAATGGCTCCCTTATTTTCCTGCCTTCATAGAATATTCTTGGCCAAGTTTCTGGGAGATAGCAAATGGAAATTGGTTGAAAAGGGGAAGAGAAACCATTGCCTAAGGTATGAATAGCTGGGCATAGATTTCAGTTGAGAGACGTAGAGTTGCTAAGCTTTTGTTCATTACACCATTCTTTAAAAAGTTTAGTTCAAACACCCACATGTGAGAACTGGAGTTCGAACCCAAGACCTCATGCATGCCAGGCAAGTACTCTACCACCGATCTACACCCCACACCCTTTTAAAATTTTTATTGTTAGACAGGTCTTGCTAAGTTGCCCAGGCCAGCCTCAAACTTGTGATCTTCCTATCTCCAGGAGCCTTCCAAGTAGCTAGGATTACAGGCATGGGCCACCATGTAGAGCCTCAGTGGTGCATTTTTAAAAAGCTGCTCTGTAGAAGGAAAAGAACATATCTTGATTGTTCTCTTTGCAAGGGGAGACCACATTGGCGGAAGAGGAACATTGAAGGCAAACAGTACCTCAGCAACATGGGGACACGGAGCACCTATCTGCTGCCCAGCATGGCGACCTTCGTCACTTCCAACAAGCCAGATCTGCAGGTCACCATCAAGGAGGAGAACTGTCCGGTGCCTTACAACAGCTCCTGGCCCCCGTTCTCAGACCTCCCTCTCTCCCCCTCTGTGACCCCAGCAACCAGCAGCAGTCGGCCAGACCGGGAGACCCGGGCCAGCGTCATCAAGAAGACGTCAGATATCACCCAGGCCCGAGTCAAGAGCTGTTAAGCCTTCAACTCACCCTGGTGGTTGTTGGGATTTTTTGGCTTTGTGTTGTTGTTGTTTGTTTGTATTTTATTTTTCTCTCCGACACCTATTTTAGACAAATCTAAGGGAAAAAGCCTTGACAATAGAACATTGATTGCTGTGTCCAACTCCAGTACTGGAGCTTCTTTTTAACTCAGGACTCCAGCCCCTTGGTAGACTCGTATCTCTAGAGCCTGCTGGATCTCCCAGGGCTACTCCCTCAAGTTCAAGGACCAACAGCCACACAGGCAGTGGAGGTGCTGCATTGCCTATGGTCAAGGCCAGCATGGTGGAGTGGATGCCTCAGAATGGACAAGAAAATGTGAACTAGCTGGAATTTTTTATTCTTGTGAATATGTACATAGGGCAGTACTAGCGACGTTGCGGTCTGCTTCTGCACCTTATCTTAAAGCACTTACTATAGGCCTTCTTGTGATCTTGCTCTATTCCACAGCACATTCAACACCCCCTTCTCTGCCCATAAATAACACCGCCTCCCAGGCCCTCCCCTCCACTTCCTTTCCTCCTTTTCCACCCCTCAGAGGCTGTGCTCCACATCATGGAGGAGGAGAAGAAAATGAACTTTTCTGCAGATGTCCCATTTTAAGACTGCTTGAAAAAAAATCTAATCTGCTATGCTTGAATGCCACGCGGTACAAAGGAAAACTATCATGGAAATATTATGCAAATTCCCAGATTTGAAGACAAAAATACTCTAATTCTAACCAGAGCAAGCTTTTTTATTTTTTATACAGGGGAATATTTTATTCAAGGTAAAAAAAATTCTAAATAAAATATAATTGTTTTTTATCTTTTCTACAGCAAATTTATAATTTTAAGATTCCTTTTCTTGTTTATCAGCAGTTGTTATTACATCCTTGTGGCACATTTTTTTTTAATTTTGTAAAGGTGAAAAAAGCTTTTATGAGCTCATGTAGCAATCAAATTATCCTGTGGATTGATAATAAATGAATATGATATATAGTTACATTTTTTACGGGTATCACTTTTGACTTTGTCTGTGTCTGCTTACAGCACAATCATGGGACAGGGCCGACAAAGTATCATTTCTTGGGGAGCCCAATTTTTCCCCCTTGCCAACCACAAGCAACCCTGGAGGCCCCTACCGTGAAGCTAAAAATTCCTTCCTCTACCAACTGCCCACACTATGCTGGGCCCTGGCCTGCATGTCCCATATGAGTTACCTTCTTTGCTCATTTGTAATCATAATAAGAATACATCTCCATTTCACATGGAGGAAAGAGAGACCTGAAATGAAACTGCCTTTCCTCAGATCACCTGGGCTGTGAGAGGCAGGTGGGAGTGGAGCCCATGCCTGGTGTGACCCGGTGTGACCATGCAGGGAGTCTATGATGCCCTCCATTGTTCTCTGCTACTAGGAGTAGATTCTACCTACCTCTGGATTTTTCCTGTTCTTGTCCATAAGTTTTATGTTTATATCTCATATTGGGTGCATGGATAAAACATTTTCAATAACCAGAAATAATCATTGGGTACTGACTCTGTTAGTTGTTCTCCTAAGACCTGGGCCTTAGATATAAACCCTGCCCCTCCAGACTCAGAGTATGCCTTCTGCACTGAGCAATGTGACCAAGAACACTAGTCTCTCTCATCCATTCAATATTTCAAGGTGTAGACCTGCCTTGACAAAGCCACCGCCCTAATTCTCCTGCTTCCTTGGGATACTAAAGCTTAGCTGCCTACCTACCATCTCCGGGATGGTGAGAAGATTGCTTAGTTAATATCTGAAAATGCTTCTATTCATGAAAGGACAAAGGGCCGATTTTATGCCTATCTCTGCATGTGTGGCTGCAGATATCGTTAGCAGTTATAAAACTATCCGCCCTGAACAGAAGTCAACTGAAGTGAGTTACCGGTTGGTTTGCTGTGCCAGGTGTGGGTGCTTGCTTCTGTGAGCCGCACCTTTGTGGAAGGTATTTATGGAGGAGTCATAAAGTCCTAAGTAGATGATTTTAGGTGTTTCTACCTTATATCAAACTTCTGATGTTTAGTCATACTGTTTTTAAGTGGCTTGAAAGACAACAGTAATAGAAGCTGGCCCTGCAGACATGTGGTGGCCTGGTGATTAAAGGGATTAAAGTAGCTCTGTTTCTCTGCTCCCTTTCTTCTTTCTGCCCAAGAATGAGCATCCAGCTTGCACCTTGCCTCCTTAGACAGCTTTGCAGGTCCCAGGTCCCATGCCACTGTCTCTTTCCTCCACCTCTGTGCTGCTACCCAGGCTGACTGCACCTCAGCAGGTAGATGAAAATTCAGGATTTGGAGGCACACGATTTATGTGCTAAAGATAAAGCTCAGTGGCCAATAAGTCCAGGAAGAATCATGCTTAAAATATTTCTGAGAAAGGCTGTATTGTTTCTAAGTGATACTTACCAGTAGTATAGGAAAATAAGTGAATCACAATGTCTAGCGTAGACATGAGGAAGGAAAATAAGATGAGGCATCTTGGGGACTTAAGACCCATATCCTGTTGTCACTTAGAGGAAGTACTGGGGACCTGTGCTTCATTTGGTTGGCACCTGTGTGAGCTGATAGTGTTGGGTTTGGCTGTGTGTGTGTGTGTGTGTGTGTGTGTGTGTGTGTGTGTGTCCCCACACACACACTTAAGCAGCAAGTTCAATGTAACTGCCCCTGAAACAGTATTTTCTGTTTCCTGCAGTCAGTATCTTGGTCACTCCCTTGATAAGAGAGCTCATTGTACAGCTGTGGACTGTGAATCCAGTGGTAAATACTTCTGCCTGGCCATAAGGCTGGAAGAACCCAGCACACACAACATACCTTGACTCAAAAGGCTTCCAGAACACCATTTGCCAGTCTAAGTAAATCCATACTCAACCGTAGCGTTTTTGCCATGTTTAGATGAAATAACTGCCAAAGGCAGTGTTCAGCCATTTAAATGTATTTATAGAGAAAAAGAAATATACATGGATAAAAAATACAAATTTTTGGACATCAAAACCCTAAAATAATACCCTTTTTTAATCTCCCAAATGCAAAGTATACTACACTATTTTGTCACCACTACTGTGATAGAAATTCTAGGAATGAGGAAGATTAGTGATTTGGTTTCAGGATTCTGAGTGTTCAAATTTGTGCTTTCAGAAGTATTTTGCATGTGAATGAAAAAAAGCATAAGCCCCAAATGGCCTCCTGCTCCTAAATCTGAGAGATGGAACATTAGACTCTCCAATTGCTGGAGGCCATTCTTCAAGTGTTGAATTCATTAGGCATTAAAAGCCCCCTGTTATTCTAGCTTTGAACAAACAGACCCAGATAAAAGGTGAATAAGAACTCCACTCTTCTGCCAAATTCCTACTGGAGAAATAAAAACCTAGAAAAAGGCTGGCAAACAGATAGCCAAGACCAGTCCCTGGTATGCAGAAGTTTGGTACCCAAGATCTACGTGCCAGTTTTGGTTTGGAAAGAGAATGGACATGAAGCTGGTTTTTAGTTAATGGTGTTCAGCCACCTACCTCATCTTGAAACTTCATTCTGTGGCATACCCAGGGCCACGATGCCCAGGCCGTGAGACAGGAGCCTGACCTGCCAGGCGACCTGAGAGCAGGACCCCTCTGTGTCCAGACTGCAGTAGGCCTCTCCCCAGGGGACCACAAGTGTCTGTTGGGCTCCCCTGGGACTCTAAGCTTCTCGAGGCAATATTTCAATCATATTCACATCCCAGCAAGTGAAACAAGATCGGGTACACATTAGGCAGTCACTTGCAGGATCTCTTCCCCTGAACTCCACCATTCCCAGTAGGGCTAGCTGGGTGTAATGGCACACACCTGTAATCCTAGTACTTGGAAGACTAAGACAGGATTGCATATCTGAGACTAGCCTCAGCAATTTAGCGAGACCCTCAACAACTTAGCAAGATCCTGTTTCAAAACAAAATAGGGCTGAGAGTACAGCTCAGAGGTAGAATACCCCTGGGTTCAGTTCCCAGTAGTGCAAAAATAAAGTTAAATTTTAAAAGGATGGGCCATGATCCTCAGTTATGCTTCTTAGTAATGAGGCCAGCTGCATACCTGGCTGTGTGAAGATTTAGGAAATGCAGGATGATGGCGGTTGAGATCTTCCCTCCGGAGGCTGCCTGGCCTCTGGGCCCTCATCAGCCCCACTGGTCACTGGCAGCAACTCTTTTTTTTTTTTTTTTTTTTTTTCGGTACTGGGGATTGAACTTAGGGGCATTCTACCTCTGAGCTATACCTCCAGCCCTATTTTTTTATTCTTTATTTTGAAACCGAGTCTCACTAAGTTGCGGAGTGCCTCACTAGGTAGCTGAGGCTGACCTCGATCCCAGATCCTCAGGTCTCAGCCTCCCAAATGCTGGGATTACAAACGTGCGCCACCACGCCCGGCTCACTGGCAGCAACTCTTTCCTGGGCTCAGACATTGCTGGCCCTGCTATGAGAACAAATGAGTGTTCTATAGAGGTTTTCTTGTGCAGCCACATTGACAACAGGTGTGGAGGCACTGTTTCTCTGCTTCTCAAAATAGTGCTTAGAAGGAAGGAAGTGGTCAGGCCTAATAACTGGTTTTAGCAAAAATGTTAAGTCTGTCCAAGAACCTGGGTCCTGCTGTGGAAGGATCAAGATGCAGAACATTTATTTCAGAGTTCACATACTCTGGCAAGAACATGTTCTGGAATCCTTTGACCAAATTTCTTCAGAATAAAAGCAGTATGTGTGCTTTGTTCCTCTGAGCAAGCTGCCCTTTGGAGATTTGGTCAGTTTCTCCCTATCTGCTTTACAAATATGTTCAGATAGAGACTGCTCCCTCTGTGGAATGTATTGTACCAGGATTGTGCAATTGCTGCTCAGTTAACCCCTTACAACACTGTTGGAGAAATACCCCTGTTACATGCAATGGCCCATACCATGAAAGTGGTTGGTTTTAGTAACACATTTGTTTCTGCAGGTGCAAAAACAATTTCAGGGCAATACCATCTCTAAGTTTCAGTTTTGGTTGAGAAGAACATTGTAAAACCTAAACACTCAAAACATCCATCCACATGAATCATCAGGGAAAGAGAATACCCAAGATAGTCCATCTGCCAGAAGCTTGCGTCTCACATCTGAGAATGCTCTTATTTCTCCAAATTCTCTGTGGTGCACCTGGTCAAAGGCACTGACATTTTGAATCTGCATGTTAGGCTGGAACACACTGCCTGTATTTTAGGATATCAGCAGCTAGATTAGGGTGATTTCCTTATGTTTTGTTTGGTTTGGCTTAGTACTAGGATTGAACCCAGGGGCATTCTGCCTCCAAACTACATCTCCAGCACTTTTTAATATTTTTATTTTGAAACAAGGTCTTCCTAAGTTGCTGAGGCTGGCCTTGAACCTGCAATCTTTCTGTCTCAGACTCACAAGTACTGGGATGACAGGTGTGTACCACCATACCCAGCTTCCTTACGGTTTATGAGGAGCAAGTCTTTCTTCATTCCTAGAGTTAATATTGATAAATATTCTCTATAGTGTTTACTCTTCTGTCTCCCAACAATACTTCTCAATGCTGTGAATCTAAAATTCATCTTTATTCCCAACATCTTTTCTCTGGGAAGCCCATACATCATGGGTTTTTTTGTTGTTGTTGTTGTTGTTGTTTTGCGGTACTGGGGATTGAACTCAGGGGCATTCTACCTCTGAACTATACCCCCAGCCCTATATTTTATCCTTTATTTTGAAACAGGGTTTCACTAAGTTGCAGAGTGCCTCACTAGGTAGCTGAGGCTGACCGCAAACCCTGATACTCCGGTCAAATGCTGGGATTACAAGCGTGTGCCACTGCCTGGCTCCCATATATCATGTTTTTAATGCAACTATAAAATACAGAAGAGATTTCACAGGCTTAGCTCTAAAAAAAAAAAACAAAACAAAAACTCCAGCATAGAGCCAAATCAGAATTTTAGTAAAACAATGCAAAATATAGGCCAAAGCTATTGCTCAGATTTTACCTGGTGGTTTCAGGGATCATATGACTGTGATACAAAATTTTATCTACAAGATTTATTTATTTATTATTTTTGGTACCGGGGATTGAACCCAGGGGCATTCTACCTTTGAGCTACACCCCCAGCCCTTTTTTTTTTTTATTTTGAAACAGAGTTTCACTAAGTTGTGCAGGGCCTCACTAAGTAGCTGAGGTTGTCAGAGAACCTGCTATCCTCTGGTCTCAGCCTCCCAAGTATTGAGATTACAAGAATGTACTATTATGCCCAGCTGCATTATTGATTTAAGATAAAATAATGCCAAGTGCCTTTCTTTAGCAGCTCATAAATTTGATTCAGGTAGTCAGTTACCTTGGTTTGTTCAGGACTGAGAGATCCCAGGATATGGGACTTATACTGCTAATACTAGGACCGTCTCAGGAAAACTGGAAGGAGTTGGTCACCCTAAATATAATGTTGAGATAAGATTCATGTCATTTTGTGTTTTTTTGAGGCTGTTAAAAGTTCAGGTGAAGTTGGGCATGGTGACACATGCCTGTAATCCCAATACTTGAGAGGCTTAGACAGAAAGATCACAGGTTCATGGCCAGCCTTAGCCACTTAGGAAAGCCCTCTGCAACTTAGCAAGATCTTGTTTCAAAATAAAAATCAAAGAGGGCTGGAGGTGTAGCTCAGAGGTAAAATGCCCCTGGGTTCAATTCCCAGTACAGAAGGAGGAGGAGGAGAAAGAGGAGGAAGAAAAGGAGGAGGAAGAGGAGGAGGAGGAGGAGGAAGAGGAGGAGGAGGAGGAGGAGGAGGAGGAGGAGAAAGAGGAGGAGGAGGAGGAAGAGGGGGAGGAGGAACAGACCTTTTCTTCTAATGGAACTTAAATTCAAGTGGGGACATTCAACAAATAAATACAAATATTGGGGGGGGATAATAAATGCTGTGGAGAAAATCAAACTAGATAGGGAAATATTCACAGCTTTCATTTTAGCATTTACAGGATGTATTGCAGGGTTGGCAGTTGCAAAGGCCAGCAGTTAGAGGGAAAAGGAAAACGGTGTGTATCAGCAGGGCTCAGTTGCAGGAAACAAAAACCACGTAGCTATTTTAGGCAGAAAGGCATCAACTAGAGAGAAGCAGGTGCTTGCAATGTCGCTGGGAAGGCTGGAGGAGCCAGCTTTAGAGTGGCTTCTACCTCTGCCACCATGTGAAGGTGGGAAATCCAGGGCCATCACTGGAAACACAGACTCTGAGAACATGTTGCTCTAGCTGAAATCTGCTCATCAAAAGGCCCCTGTCACCTCCACCTTAACTGTCTCTTGGCAACCATGGCATTAGTGAATGAACAATGAGACACTGCTTCAGAAAGTCTCATGTTTCCACCAATCACCTTTGCCCATGGTTACAGCCAATTCTGCAGCAAGGTGGCTTCTGCCTCAATTCTGACTTCCAGATCTCTTGCAAGTGCATGCTATTGGTTGGAAAAGCCCAGCTGCAAGTAAGACTGAGAAATATGGTTCGAGATTTCCAGCCTCTGCAGTAGAGGAGTGCATGCTAGAAGGATGTGAGAATGGATGCCAAGTGCTACTGACAACACTCGTCACACCTCAAGAAACCATCCTGCCAAGAATACCAAGGAAGTAAAAAGCCCAAGGTTAGAAATTCATAGAATGGCATCTTTTTCTTTTTCTTTTTCTTTTGTGTACATGGAAAAGCAACCCTGTGTATTGGAAAGAACATTTTTCTGAAATTAGATCAGCCTGCATTCAATTCTCACCTGCCAATAACTTTTTAGGCACACTGCTTCATATCTTTGAGAAGCAATTTCTTTTTTTATTATTTATTTGTTTATTTTTTATTGGTGCGTTGTAATCATACATCTTTGTTAGGTACAAGCTGGTAAAGGCATACATGAACACATTTCTTCTTTAACCTTTCCCTGATTCCTGCCCCACTCCCTCCCTCCTCTCTCCTCAGGTTCAGTTTAGTGATTGACTTTGATGTTTGTGAAAGTACATCATGTGCATTAGGGTGTCCCTCCCATCACCTTCAGTTAAGTCACCTTCTTTGCTCATCTAAGGTTTCTCCTTCTTCTTCTAGAGTCCCTCTATGTCCCACTTTTTCCCTAGCTTCCACATATTAGGGAGGAGAAGCAGTTTCTTTATGTAGAGAATGGGAGTATTAACACCAACAAGATAAGCTAGTAAAGTATGGAGCACACTGTAGGCATTCAGTTATGTCAACCATACAATCTCCATGTAAAATGACCACGATCTATATTTTGAAGCACTGATTCCAAATTACCCATCATCTCCCAGACTTAGATTAACTCCAGTGTTCTCCAATGAGGATCCCCGATCTCAAACATATGACCCCAATATCTATAAAGCTAAAATTACGGCTATGTCCCTACCCCCATATCCTGGGCTATTCTTTATTGAGCAAACCTACTTCTTTGTTAAGTGGGCTTAAAACAAAAACAAAACAAAATACATAATTTATTCCTTTCTGGTAGAATTTCAAAAGGGACCAAAACCTGCTGGAACTTTTTAAACAACTTGGATTCAAACAAAATTTTAAATGCCTTATAAAACCACCAAGTGGAATTAAATTAATTGTGATGATTGAAATGATTCTTATTTGCTTCATTCTGGGTCAACAAATGCAATTTCCATTGCAGAATAGTTTTCATTATAATATCCACCAGATTCATGGAATGCATGACATTTTGACTCAACAATGTTGAAACTAAGAATATTTAACATAATTATAAAACAGAGCACCAAACTTCTAAGCTTTTGTGCTTTGGGTGTATCTTCCTATTCTATTCTAGAATCTTTTTTTTTCCTTTTGGTATTGGGAATTGAACCCAGGGGAATTCTACTTCCCAGCTACCCGCCCCCCAGCCCTTTTTATTTTGAAACATGTTTCACTAAGTTGCTGAAGCTGGCCTAGATTCTGCCATCCTCCTGTCTCAGCCTCCCAATACTTGGATTATAGGCATGGGCTACCATGCCTGGTGTTTAGAATCTTGTCCTAATTCATGGTCAGGATTAGGGAGCTTCTATGGCAAGCACTTTGTCAGAGTCTAAGAATATGTCAGGAGTCAGGGCAAGAACGCCCTATTCTCTGGTCTCTGTCTACATTAAGTAATTAACGTTAAATCTAAGGAGCCTCTTGGGAAAAAGGCTGGAAGAGTGTTTTAGAGACCAGATGCCAGTGAGAGTTTCTAGCCTGAGGATGTGACCAGGCAGAGCCCCTTAGACCCTGGAGGTGGAAGGAGCTGCTCTTGGTACAATGTTGAGACTATTGCTAAGGACCATGAAGACATCTGCCCACGCTGAGGAATTTGCACCTTAAAGAGAGAATGTCTGAGGGTATGCAAGGATTCCACCTCAGAGCCCAGTCATTCCTCTTAGGTGGAGCTATTTCTTGATGGCCTGAACCCAGGTGGAAAAACAAGTAGACCGATGAGATCTACTCTGGAGATGCCAATGACAGGAGGACAATAGAAGTTTCCAGACACTTTAGAGTAGGATTGCATCTGTAGATCAGTATTTGTGTCCTCCAAAAATTCATATGTTGCAACCTAATCCCCAGTGCAACAGTATTAACAGGTGGAAGTTTTGGGAGATAATTAGGTCATGAGGGTGGAACCCTCAGGAGTGGTATTAGTGCCCTTATAAAAGAGATCCTAGGAGGTTTGCTTGTTCCTTCCACCATGTGAGGAAAGGTAGGTGGTATAATCTCTGAGGAATAGGAGCTCAGCACATACTAAATCTGCTGTGCCTTAATCTTGGACTATATAGCATCCCAAACTATACAAATAGATTTCTATCTTTATAAATTACCCAGTCTAAGGTATTTTGTTATTGCAGCCCAACTAACTGAGGCAGGAGAGCAAGCAGAAGCCTTAGCTAAGGAATGAGAATCTGGCTCAAAGCAGCAAGGCTCAAAGCTGGGCAGGCAGCTGGCTCCAGGCAGTCAAAGCTTCAAGGCTAGAGAAGGGATAAGTGTATGGAGTGGGTGGATACACAGAGAACCTATGGTATTAAAGGTGGAGGGGACCTCGAAGTGGGTGGCAGTAGGGGCGGGGGGTAATGCTATTGAATTATTGTCTCATTATTAATGCTGAGACAGGAGGATTTCAGATTCAAGACCAGCCTCAGCAACTTAGCAAGACTCTCCGAAACCTAACAAGACCCTGTTTCAAAACAAAAAATAAAAAGGTCTGGAGGGGTGTAGCTCAGAGACAGAATGCCCCTGGGTTCAATCTCTCATACCACACACACAAAAATCTCAAAATTCTTTCTCTTATTTCCATCTTTCTCTTCAGTGCCAATTCTGCCAATTGTGATAGGAGTGTCACTTCTCTATATGTGAGAAAAATATGACCTAATATACCTATAATAAAGATTCCTTAAGAGAAAAAACAATCAATGGAATAGAACTATAACCCAAGAAAGCTTTCCAGAAATAAGGGAAAATAAGCCAGGTGTGGTGATACATACCTATAATCCCAGTACTTGGAGGCTGAGACAGGAGAATCTCAGGTTTGAGGACAGCCTCAGCAAGTAGTGAGACTCTCATCAACCTAGTGACACCCTGTTTCAAAATAAAAATAAAATAGGGTTGAGGATGTAGCTCAGAGGTAGAATACCCCTAAGTTCAATCTCCAGTACCACGCATAAAAATACACATACATACATACATACATACATACATACATACATACATACATAAATACAATAAAATGAAATAGGGCTAGGGGTATATCTCAGAGGTAGAACACCCCTGGGTTCCATCCCCAGTATGAAGAAGGAGAAAGAGGACATAGGAGGAAGAAGAGGAGGAGGAGGAAGAGGAGAAAAAAAGACCAATTGTTTATCTTGGAAAACTGACTTAGAAAAATTTTGAGACATTTACTAGTAAACTCTGAGGCTTTGAACTCTCTCTCTCTCTCTCTCTCTCTCTCTCTCTCTCTCTCTCTCTCTCTCTCTCTCTCTTTCTCTTCAGGGCCTGAATTAGTTTTCTAGGGTTGCTGTAACAAATTGCTGCAAACTTGAGGCTTTAAAAGAACAAAGTAACTCAAAATTAACCCAGTGTGGTGGCACATGCCACTTGGGAAGCTGAGACAGGATGATTGGAAGTTTGAGGACATCCTCAGCATTTAGTGAGACTCTCGGTAACCTAGTGAGACCATTTCAAAACAAAAAATAAAAAGGACTGGGAGTATAGATCAGAGGTAGAATGCTCCTGAGTTCAATCCCCGGTACCATGAAAACAACAACAACAACAAAAATACTCAAATGTATTCTCTTACAGTTCTGGAAGCCAGAAGTCTAAAATCAAGGTGTTGCTAGAGCCATGATGCCTCTGAGGGCTCTCAGGAGCATCTTTCCTTGCTTCCTCCAGCTTCTGATGACTCCAGGTGTTCCTTGGCTAGTGACCACATCACTCCAAATCTCTGCCTCCATCTTTACCTGGCTTGTCTCCTTTATCCCCCTGTCTTTCCTATCCTGTGTCTCTCTGTCTCTCCCCCTTCTCTCTCCTCTCCTGTCCTCTCTTCCGTCCCCTCTTCTCTCCCCTTCCTTCCTTCCTTCTTTCCTTCCTTCCTTCCTTCCTTCCTTCCTTCCTTCCTTCCTCCCTTATTCTCTCTCTCTCTCTCTCTCTCTCTCTCTCTCTCTCTCTTTCTCTCTCTCCTCTCTCCTCTCTCCCCTCTCCCCTCTCCCCTCTCCCCTCTCTCCTCTCTCCTCTCTCTCCTGTCCTGTGTCTTTCTACAAATACTTGTCATTGAATATAGGGTCCACCTGGATAATCCACGATGATCTCATCTCAAACTCTTTAATGACATTTGAAAAGATTGGTTTTTTTTCAAATAAGATAACATCCACATGTTTCAGGGAATTGGACATGGATATGTCTTTTCAGAACTACTACAAGGCCTCCAAGCAAAAATATCAGATTATTTATAATGATAAGAATATTAAATGGTATCAGACTTCTCATTAGCAACATAGAACACAGGTCAGTAAAAGGGCAGCCTCCCTTTCTTTCTCTCTCTCTTTCTTCCTTCCTTTCTTTTTTTTAGTGCTGGAGATTTAACCCAGGGCTTGGTGCATGCTAAGCGAGTATTCTACCACTGAGCTACAATCCCAGCCCTGGGTAAATTTGTAAAAGAAAAGCGTGTGAGCCAATGATTTTTATATCCAGCCAAGCTGTATCAAGAGTAAAGAAAAAGTTTCAACATGCAGTAACTCAGGGAATACTGTATACCTGTGCAGTAGAACTCCCCTAGAGGATAAGCTTTGTATAACCAAGGGATAATGGGGAAACATTAGCAAAAGGAATAGTATTAAAAAAGTATTGTACTGTGTAATTTTATTACATGAAAAAATTAATATATTTAATTATATAGCTCAGACTAACACAAGAATGAGACCATGAGGTGAAGAGTAATATGTACATATTGTATGTTCTTGAAAAGTAAAAATTATATCACCACAAGGGGAGAGGAGGAGAGAGAAAGGGGAAGTAGAATGGTATAATTGACAGTTCTATAAATAACGGGGGAGGGAGAAGAGCACAAATGGACATGTCAGACCATAAAATGTTTAGCAAGAAAAATGGGCGTTATGTGTAATACAAATGGAATAAGCACACACCTGTAATCAGTACTTAGGAGGCTGAGACAGGAGGATCACAGGACCAACCTTGACAATGTGGTGAGACTCTATTTCAAAACAAAAAATAAAAAGGGCTGGGGGTATAGCTTGGAGTTAGAATGCCCATAAGTTAAATCCTCAGTACCACCACCACCAAAAAAAAAAAAAAAAAGTAAATAAAATAAGCCAACTAAAGGAAATATGGTAAATATAACACATTAAGTAATTTTAAACTAATCTAACATTTGACATTTAGTATGAGTCATATCAATAAAAGGAATGGACTTTACTGGTTTATCCTCTTTTCTTGTTGTAGTGACATTGGCTTACATTGGCTCATAAGGCAAAAGCTGACCCCCATGCTATCTTTAATAGACATGCCTCTCAAACACCCAAAATTTTAAAAATTGCAGATATATCAGAAAATAAAAACAATAAAGTAAAATAGTGATTCTTATACCAGACAAGTGAATTTAGGCCAAAAACAAATAAGACAATAAAGGATACTCTATAAAGCTGCAAATCATGATTTCCAATGATGATACAACAATTATAAATATATATGCATCAAATAACATAGCAATTGTCAATATGGAGCAGAAATTACATAAGAAACCAGAAATAGATAGAAACATTAGATATAAGAGATTTTAACACACTACACTCAGTACATGATGGGTTAGATGGAAAGATATAGGTGAAAACAATCAATAATAATGTAGATGTTATGCATATTTATATTTAACACTACAACTTAATAATGGAGAATATATGTTCTTTTCAAATGTGTATGGGTCATTTTTGCAAAATTGATCATGTATTCATATTTATGATTGCATTACATTGACCTGGACGTCTATCTTCTGCCATGGTCTTATCTAGTACTGAGAGGCATATGCAGGTAAAACAGGTGTCACTTTAATGTGGGAGTAAATCTGAAAGTTAACCAGTAATACTATTCTCTTCCCTGAACTTTTCTGGACACACCATTTTAATATCTGCCTTTTAAGCACAGTGTGTGGGATGATTGTAAATAAAATGTGCTTTTAGGCAGGTGTCCAGGGATAGATGACTCCTTCAGGTACCTAGGCCTGGTTAGAGAGGTTTTTGATGCTTCTCTTCCTGTAGGACGCCCAGTGTGAAAATCAGTTGTGTTTATCGTCTGCGCTGTGGCCTGTGAGATGCACAATATCACCCATCATGTTACCATGTGGCAGGGTCAGTGGGAAACATAGGGAAATGATAGGTTAGTTGTATATAAAATATGTGCAGAAAATAAAAACTGAGTTCTTCCTTAGAACATACACAAAGTAGAAAATGCTTGTGGTACAGTGGTTTTTGTTATTTATTAAAAGTGTATATCTGCAACCATTTATTTTGGCAAGAATGAACTTTGTGTGTGTGTGTGTGTGTGTGTGTGTGTGTGTGTGTGTGTGTGTGTTGTTGAAGATTAGGTCTAGGAGCATTCTACCTCCCAGCTACATCCTCAACAGCCTTATTTTGTTTTTAATTTGGAAACAGAGTCTTGCTAAGTTGCTGAGAGCCCCTCTAAGTTGCTGAGGTTGGCTTTGAAACTGTGATCCACCTGCTCAGCTTCCTAAGTACTGTGATTGCAGGTATGTTCCACCATACCTGGATAACAATGAGCTTTAAAAAAAAATAGTATATTATTTTTTTTCCAGTACTGGGGATGAACCCAGAGTGTTCTACCTCTGAGTTACATACCCCCAGCCTTCTTTTACTGTATTTTTTAAAATTTTTAAACAGGCTCTCACTAAGTTGCTGAGGCTGGCCTTGAACCTGTAATTTTTCTGTCCCAGCCTCCCAAGTACTAGAATTACAGGTGTGTGCTACAACATCTGACTCAAAAAAAAAAAAAAAGAAGTGAAAAAATTACCTTTTGATTCTCAAGGAAGTTGATGATAAATACGTGATTTGCATAAACTACAGACATTTGCCATCTTGCAAGAGGCTGTGGTAATATCACTGACCACAACAAATCCTGTGGGTAGAATCTGCTAAAGAAGCATCAGCATCTGAATGAAAAGTTAGTAATTATTTTAAGAAGACTGTACTGAAAAATGACTACTTAACAGAAGCAAGTGCAAAGGTGAATTTACATATCCCTGTGAGCAGTGATGACTTTTTATTTAGATCAAGCGACTGTTCTTCTCAATGCATCTCGTTTTTCATTTACAGTAGCAGCTCCCTAGTGAAGGGATTTTGGCGCTGACAGGGCTCACCATAGATGGAAAGGGGCAGGCGGTCATCACTCAGCCACACAGAGGTACTCAGCGATGTTAAAAATACAGCTCTTTCCTATAAAAAGAAATAAACTTGAACACATACAGTATATTCGAAAGTGAGCTTGATGAGTGAAGGGGATGAATGTGGAGAATTCCATGGCCAGAAACAAGAGGGTTTCTGGCTGTCCTAATAGGGATGCTGCTTTTTACTGTCCAGCATCTAAGTGGAGCGAAGGCAGTGTGGGTTACATGAGGGTGGAGGAGCTGAGGCCTGGGATCCAGTTTGCTTGGTCTGTGGTTCAGGAGCATTTGCAGGGCAGCAGACAGCAGCAGGGGCAGGGAGCTACCCAAGACACGTAAGGCACGCCTGTTCTTCTAGGCCTGGCTCTGGGAGGGAGGAGCACTGAGCTTCCACAAGGGTCTCTTGCAGAGCTTTGTAAACTCCCTCCAGAGACACCTGCCCTATTTGGCTTGGCTCTCTCAGGTAGGTTCTTACCACATATTTCCAGATTGGGGAACTTACTCTTTCTTTTCAAGGACTAGCAGGGAATTGTTTCCAAGACAGCAAAGCAAAGCTCTTACTGGTAAAACAGGAAGGGAGGGGCTTTTGTGTGAGTACTCTCAACCACCATGAAAAGGTTGTTTGCTTTATAACTCTATCAAAAGAAGGAACAAAGCCCACCACAAGCAAAAATAACCACACACATGAACACACACGACTGCAAAATACTTTGATAGGATTAATTCCTAGTTCCTTTAGAAGATTAGGGTTGGTGTTTCACCGCAGCTATATGTCATTACTAATTTAGATGAAGCTCAAGGCCCACGAAAAGAGAGTCTTCCTCTCTTAGCACAGCCAGGAAGATACGCATTTGCCAGTGAGCCTTCAGGAAATGAAGTCTGATCTAGAAGAAATTAGCCTAATGGCAGTTCAGTCAGGAAGCTTAAAATAAGCTTAAGCTATTGTTTTCTTCCTTTTTAGATTGGTTTTCCCCCTAAGCTGTGATTTGAACTCTCTTATCTCCAGGGTTAGAACTGGAGGGGGAGTTGTGAGATCAGAAAGGGAAGAGATAGACACAGCTTGTGAGCTGGCAGACAGGACTCCAGCTTTGCAGGCTAAATGGAATTCTCAAGGCTTTGCGATTTTTGAAACCTGTCATATTATCTCCAGTTTAAGCCTCACTTTATTTTTTCACATGTTAACATTTATAAAATTGGGGATGTCAAGAATGTTGCTGGCTGCTGAGTGGAGGAGTGAGGTGCTAACAAGGTTGGTGTTGCCTGCGGTCACAAGATCTTAGCCACCTTTCCAGAAGTATCTGTTCATGCCACTTCTGTTTTACCATTGACTTGCATGGCACCATACATTCTTAACTTAGATTCATGTCCTTAATTGTCACTGACAATGCCTTGACAAAGCTTACTCTGCTTTACTGTATTGGAACAAGGTCACCATATGTGTATCAGACTTCCCAGCACAGGCCAGGCACTGTCTATTGCTCCATCATACCAAGTAAATGATACAGTTTTCAAAGCTCCAGGAAATTGATGTGACTATTTTACGCATCACAAAAAAAGAAGTGTTATTCAGCCTCCAAAGCCTATCAAAGCTTCTGGTGATTTTCAAGAGGAAAATGTTAATCTTTAGAAAAGAAAAAACAAAATTATTAGTTTAACCAAAGAGGAAATGCCAATAAACTGCCAGGATTCTCCATGATACCATCAAATTATATTGTTGATCTTAAGTGTGCTAAAGAGGCCAAGCTCATAAGCATGGCTAAAAAGTGGGATAATTCCATAAGGCTGTGAATAACTGTGGATATCTAAAATGATTTGGAAGCATATTTAGTGTCTGATTTTGAAATGGGTTAGAGTTAAATTTGGGTAATAAAAGCAGCATATAATTGTATGGGTAAATTAAAACTAAGGTCATTTGAGAATATGCACAATAAGTTTAGCCCCTGCCCCCCCCATCCCCTCTTTTCCTCTCCCTTCCTTTCTTTTTTTTTTTTTTCTTTTTTTTGCACCACAAATAAATAAATAAATAAATAAATAAATAAATAATGAAAAGGGTTGGGGTGTAACTTGGAAGTAGAACCTTTCTTTATAACCAACCTTCCCTCCTTCCTTCCTTTCTTCCTTCCTACCTTCCTTCCTTCCTTTCTTCCTTCTTTCCTTTCTTTTTTCCTTCTACCACTGAAAGTTTGCCATTAAATTGATAGAGCAGGCCAGGGATGGTGGTGCATACCTATAATCCCAGGGGATTACAGGTTTGTGCTGAGACAGGAGGAGTTCAGGTTCAAGAACAGCCTCAGCAACCTATTGAGATGCTGTTTCAAAACAAAAAATAAAATAAAAAAGCTGGGGGTATAGCTCAGAGGTGGAATGCCCCTGGGTTCAATTCCCCAAGTACTAAAAAAAATTTTTTTAAAGAACATCTTATAATCGATAAAATCTCAGAATTGAGGAAATGTGTTTGTCAGACTGCTTAAGTTAGCCATGAAGGGATGGGGATGATTCCAAATAAGTATGAATACTAGGTCTCTTCAAAGAAGATGCTGATGAGATGGAATCACCATAGCAGAGTCAAAGGCAGATAAAAACATCACCCAAAGCCAGCACCCCCCTCAACCTATTTGGAGTGGGTCTTGGGTTTATGAGCCTGACAAGTGAATTTTATGGGCAGAAAAGCAAGTGGCAGTCTCAAAAGAAGAGGAGGCAGTAAAGGTTTGGAATCTGAGGTTCAAGCTGGATGAGGTCTCAGTCAGCTGCTTCGTTGCCCAATGCATTTATTTAATAGAGGAGGAAAAGGGCCTCGCGTGTCAAAAGTAATCTGCAGAGTGGGGTTTCGGTCCCAGCGGTGCAGCTGTTCCAGGGATTGTCATTAGGCATGTGCCTGCCCCAGGGCCTTTCCCCGGACCATTCTTCCCCTAGCTAGCCATATGGTTTTCTTTTTCATCTCCTCACATTTTTCCTTACATTTCAATTTCTCAGCAATGTCTTCTCTGACCACTGTAGGATACCAGAATATGTCACCCCAAAGTATATCTCCTTGGCATCAGGATTGGATTATTTGAGGGGATTGTTTTTGAGAAACTGCAGATGCAGGAGAAGCTTTGAAAGCAAATTAGAAGTTATCCTTTGGTGGAGGAAATTTATAACTGTAAAGAAAACCTCCATGTGTAAGAGTGTCTGTCTCTCTCTTAGTACTGGGACAGGAAAAATGACTCTAAATAACCAGAGAATCTTTTTTTTTTTTTTTTTTTCGGTACTAGGGATTGAACTCAGGGGCATTCTACCTCCGAGCTATACCCCCAGCCCTATTTTTTATTCTTTATTTTGAAACAGGGTCTCGCTAAGTTGCAGAGTGCCTCATTAAGTAGCTGAGGCTGGCCGCGAACCTGGATCCTCCAGTCTCAGCCTCCCAAATGCTGGGATTACAAGTCTGCGCCACCACGCCCGGCAACCAGAGAATCTTAACAGTGGAAAAGGCACTGCCATAACAAGCTGGGCTCAATCGTGCATGCCTGTAATCCCAGTACTTGGGAGGCTAAGACAGGAGGATCACAGGTTTGAGGCCAGCCTCAACAACTTAGAAAGGTGGAGGTACAATGTAAGAGAAGGCCATGGTAAAGTGTTACATTCCAGAAATGGAAAACACAAGTCTTTTTTTGTGTGTGTGTGTGCATGTGTGTGGTACTAGGGATTGAACCCAGAGGCAGCTATACCCCCAGCCCCATTTTTTATTTTTGTTTTGAAACACAGTCTCACTAGGTTTTTGAGAGTCTCACCACTTGCTGAGGTTGTCCTAGAACCTACAATCCTCGTGTCTCAGCCTCCCAAGTACTAGAATTACAGGCATGCACCACCATTATTCCATTGTATAGATATCAGGTTTTTTTTTTTTTTTTTTTCCACTCATCCATTGAAGAATATTTAGATTGATTCCAATTTAGGGTAACAATGAATAAAATGTTTAAACATTTGTATTCTATCTCTTGTGTAAACATAAGCTTTAATTCACTTGGATGGATATCTAGATGTAACATTGCTGAGTAAGTGTATGTTTTAGACTGACATGAGGATAGGGCGAGAAGGTGTGGATACATCTACAAACCAGGAAGAGAGCCCTTGTCAGAAACCAATCATGCAGGCACCTCGATTAGACTTCCAGCTTCCCGAATGTGTAGGTTTAATTTTATTTAAAAACATCTCCAAACCATTTCCCAGCTTTATGGCAACATTTTGAACCCCAACCAACAATGTACGGGAGTTCCAGTCCTCAGCCTCTTCATTAACACTTGAGATTGCCATTTTTTTTTTCTTCTTTAATGTTAGCCATTCTAATAGGTGTGTTCAGTTTTTTAATTTTCACTTCCTCCATTACTAATGGTGTTGATATTTTCATGTTTAATAGAGCTGTAATCCAATCTAAACAGATTTCTTTATTACACAACTATTCAGTCTTCATTAATGCACAGTGTGAATCCCAATGGGCAGATACTGGGAACTATTTTCCCACGGTCAACTAAAGATTACAAGGCTAGAGTTCCAGTCAACTTCATTTTGGTAAATGCTGACCTACATGATTGAAAGGGATCAGAATATGCCATCCCTAAATATGCCATTTTGGCACGAGGGTTATTTTGGGTTGAAAGCAGTTGAAAATCAGAAGATGCAGAAAGAATTCTGTGTTCTTTTTCTGCCAAAAAGCAAGGCATAAAATTTTCTTTGTGAAATATCCCTCAGTCCTATACCAGGAAGAGAACAACTCTTATCACCCAAGTTGGAGAGTTTGCACTGAGAAGAGTTTGCATAAACAAGCCTTATTAAAGTAACCCTTATCTTCCACTAGTTTCCCCCATATATTTCCTACTTACTTTCCCACAATTTATTGTCGTTTGAAGACAAACCCTTTGTTAAAATGGCGTGTAAGCTCCCCGGGTCTAACCACTTCTTTATTTCACTGCTTTTCTGGGTACTCTCATGTATATAAAATATTAATAAGAGTTTTATTCTTTTCTCTTTTCAGTCTGTCTTGTATCAGTGAAATTCATTGACTCCCCCAAATACCAAACATATAGGGTAAAGGAAAAAGTTTTCCTCTGTAACATGATGAAATACACACTCTTCTGGAAAGCATTTCATCTGATCTCAATCTACTCACTTGATATTACTTCCTCCTCGCAACTATTCATAGCAGAAACATTTTTGGATTATCACCTGTGCTACCTCCATGCTTCTGCTGACCCACATCATGATCTCTTTTCTCTGATCTCCCCAGTGAATGGGTCACTCATGAAGACGCATGATGAGACCCTGCCTAGTTTTTTCTGTATTTTCCCAAAGTGGTTCTGTTCTCCCTTCCTTTGTTCCTTCCTTATTTCTTTTGTAGTACTGGGGATTGGTCTAAGCTACCTCTGAGCTACATCCCCAGTTTTATTTTTGGATTTTGTATTTTGAAACAGTGCCTCACTAAGTTGCTGAAGCTGGTCTTGAATCTGTGATCCTCCTGTCTGGGCCTCCCAAGTACTGGGATTACAGGAGTATGACACCACACCCAGCTTTCTGCTTCATTTTTCTAATTAGATAGTTAGTGGAAGGCCTCTGCTATCCCAGTCTTTTTATAAAATCCCTTGATGCATTGAACTTTGCACATAGCTACTGCTTATATCTGCTTGTTGAATTCATATAAACCAAATCAATAGGCATTTATATTTATTTGCTCAAATAGTAACTCTCTGTTTAGCCAAGTACCAAACACAAATGCCAAAAAGAGAACTTTGTTTATGGCTTCTGGCTAAATGAGGAAAAACATGTAATTGAAAATATGAAGCTAAAGCTGGGCATGGTGTCATACTCCTGTAATCCCAGTACCTGGGAGGCTAAGACAGGAGGACCACCATTTCAAGGCCAGCCTTAGCAATTTAGCGAGATTCTCAGCAACTTAGGGAGACTGTTTCAAAATAAAAACAAATGAAAAGGTAGAATGGCGATAGGTTCAATCCCCAGTACCACACACAAAAAATAAATAAATAAATAAATAAATAAATAAATAAATAAATAAACAAAAATAAATAAAAATAAAGAGAGTGCTCAGGTGTCCCAAGGTGACTGTCAAGGTAGTAACAGCTGCTCTCCCATGTCTTGGACTTTTTGGAGCCCCCCACCCCCACCCCATCACCAACCCCGCCAGCATCAGAATGTGTACAACAAACTAGACTGGCCAGAAATCAGTCAGTGGGATGTCATCACCCAGTTGCACAGTGACTGAGTTCCTATATCTTCCTTTGTCAGATATAAACTAAGTGTCAATTATGTGACAAGCACTATGGGAGTTCCTGGTGGATCCAGATATGGGTGTAACATGATTTGGTCCCAAAGAACTTAGAGTTCTGATGGGAGACAGGGATATAAGTAAACACTAGCAATAGAACTCTTGGCATATACCATGTTTCCTGATTTATGCTATTGGTGGGGTGGATGGAGGGGTAAGTAGGTTAAATTAAAAGCTACTAGTAGTCACAGATGCATATGTATTGAAATGGCCATATGCTCATAAAATTTGCAAAAGTAACATACTTGAAAAAAGATTGCTGACTCCAACTCTGACTTCCTTTTCTCTTTCTTGTGTTGTTGTTGGGAGTCATCCCAAGTGTTTTTGTATTTGCTTTAGTGGAGTTTGGGCTGGAGATATATTTAGCTTGGGTTAAATGGAATATATTAATGTGGTTTTCAGACACTTTCACATATGGTTGGGTTATGAATAGCCATCCTAATGAGGAATGACTTCCAGGAATAGCCTGAGCCCACAGAACTGACTCTCTCAGTGTTAAGATGTAAATGGACAGGGTCAAAGAACAGAGGGGGATCTGCACCAAGCCTGGAAGAACATGGGGAGTGCAGGAGAAACAGTGTTTAAAATGTGTGCTACCAGCAGTGAGTCTGTGGGAAATTCTTCCATTCGTCAAAGTAAGTAGAGGGTTTGGTTCTCAACATTACATGTTGATAGGTGTAGTTCTTCCTAGCTAAGAATAGCTTTGATAATGCAGAATATGTTAATACAAGCTCACCATATATATATATATATATATATATATATATATATATATATATATATATATATGTGATTTTTAATAGGATTTTCAGGACATAGAATTTGTCAAACTTCTCTGTTTATTGGAGAAAACCTGTAGTATGAATAGTAAACAAATTCTGTATGAAAGAAAGGCAGCCAGGCATGGTGGTGCATGCCTGTAATTACAGTACTTTGGAGGCTAAGACAGCAGGATTGCAGGTTTGAGGACAGCCTCAGCATTGTAGTGAGACTCAGCAACCTAGCAATACCATTTCAAAAACAAAAAATAAAATAGAACTGGGGATGTAGCTAGATGGTAGAATACCCTTGGGTTCAATCCCCCAGTACCACAAAAAAGAAAGAAAGAAAGGCAATAGAGGTTTTCCCAAACATGAAATTAATCTAAATATTTATATGACACATATAAACATATTTTATAACAGTTACATGTTATGTTTATTGCTAACAAACTTGAAACTATAAAAAACTTTTAAAAATTTCTCAATAATAAAAAATTTTAATCAACTATATAAAGACTGCATTACATTTCTATTCTTTTTTTTTTTTTTTTGGCGGTACTGGGGATTGAACTCAGGGGCATTCTACCTCCGAGCTATACCCCCAGCCCTATTTTTTTTTTTATTCTTTATTTTGAAACCGAGTCTCACTAAGTTGCGGAGTGCCTCACTAGGTAGCTGAGGCTGGCCGCGAGCCCGGATCCTCCGGTCTCAGCCTCCCGAATGCTGGGATTACAAGCGCGCGCCACCACGCCCGGCTACATTTCTATTCTCTTCACTAAAATAATATAGAATAGGAGCTTAATATGGTGGGCACACACATGTAATCCCATGCATTCCTGTCTAAGAAATACTGACAATGTAGTCTCTTGAGAATTGGAAACTCTAGAAGTTGTTTTTTTTAAAAATTTTTTTATTGGTGCATTGTAATCATATATCTTTGTTAGGTACAAGCTGGTAAAGGCATACATGCACACATTTCTCATTTAATCCTTCTCCAATTTCCACCCAACTCCCTCGCCCTCCCTCCTTTTCAAGTTCAGTTTAGTGATTGACTTGATATATTTGTGAAAGTACATCATGTGCATTAGGGTGTCCCCCCCTCCCCCACATCACCTTCAGTTAAGTCAAATTCTTTGCTCATCTAAGGTTTCTCCTTCTTTATCTGGAGTCCCTCTTATGTCCCACTTTCTCCCTAGTTTCCGCATATTAGGAAGAGCATATGATTTTTTACTTTTTGTGACTGACTAATCTCACTTAACATAATGTTTTCCAGTTGCATCCATTTCCCTACAAATAACATGATTTTGTTCTTCTTTATGGCTGAGTAAAATTCCATTGTGTACATATCCCATAGTTTTGTAATCCATTCATCTGTGGATGGACATCTTGGATGCTTCCATAGTTTGGCTATTGTGAATTGAGCCGCTATAAACATAGATACACATGCATCGGTCTGATTGTTTGGTTTCCATTCTTTTGGGTAGATACCCAGAAGTGGTATTGCTGGATCATATGGTAGGTTCATTCCCGTTCACTTGAGGATCCTCCATACTATTTTCCAAAGTGGTTGCACTAATCTGCAATCCCACCAGCAATGCATTAGGGTTCCCACTTCTCCACAACCTCGCCAACATTTGTTGTTGTTCATGTTTTTGATGATTGACATTCTAATTGGGGCTAGGTGAAATCTCAAGGTAGTTTTGATTTGCTGATTGCTAATGATATTGAACATTTCCTCATACATTTATTGACCATTTGTATTTCTTCTTTTGTGAAGTGTCTATTTAGATCCTTTAGAAGTTGGTTTTATTTAACATAAATCCCTAATAACTAGGGAATGAGATTGTTCAGTGAATTTTCCAAGCCTATGGTGTCATCAAAATCATTCTGGAATTGAAAACTGGTATTAAGCTGTAGAAAGACATCTCAAGATCCTAAGAATGGTCAAAATGATGCTGGACTATTTTAGCCCACCTGCTTTGAAGTTAGATAAATGATGAAGAAGTCAAGAAACTCAGACTTTGCATGTAGCATAATTTTCCTAGTGATTCTTCTTATAACCTCATGGCATGTACTGGAAGGAATCAATGTCTGCAGGTATCATTGGGAAGGAAAAGAAAATTGAGCAGGGGTAGCATTGCCCATAGAAAGTCAATAACACATAAAGTTCTTACTCCTGAAATGCTGCCAGAGTGCCCAAGTGATTTTATTTAATTTTAATTTTTTTAATACTGGGGATTGAACTCAGGGACATTCTACCTCCAAGCTACACCCCCAGCCCTATTTTATTTTTATTTTTGAAACAGGGTCTCTCTGGGTTGATAAGAGAGTCTCACTACTTTCTGAGGCTGTCCTTGAACCTGAGATCCTCTTGTCTCAGCCTCGCAAGTACTGGGATTACAGGCATGTGCCACCATGCCAGGCACCCAGTGATTTTAGAGCAGAAAAAGAAGTTAGTGTGATCAAGTGAATGAAGGATCTTCAAATTGAGGACAGATGGTTTTACATTTTTTCAACAGTATCTATAAGTCTGGATGGCCAAAAGCTTCCAGATCACTAAGGGTGTGAAGGGACTCAATAATAAAAGCTAAGAATTTTATGGTGTATGGAAAATGATGAACAAACTCTTAAAGCTTAAAAAAGGTAGTCTGGGATCAATGAAATGATGTGTTACTTCATAGAGAGTAGACTTTGGAGATTTGAGCACATACAGTATGTGGTATGTGCTCAACTAAAGTGGTATGTGTATAACTAAATATGCAATCTGTACTATACATAAAACTTAATTAATTAATTAATGTATGTATTTATTTATTTAATTTATCACTAGTCTCAAGGTTTCCTCAGATGCTTCATAGGAACAGACTTCAAAGTGATGCTGAAGTTTTGCTGCTTCTCAGGTGGACAGTTGTGCTGGAAAACATCAGATGTGTTATTCAGAGAAGTGGAAGACAGCCTGTGTTTGGAATCAGAGAGGCCTGGGTTTGAATCTGAGTTGACCTCTTTACTACCTCAGTGGACTTGACCTCTCTGAAATTCAGATTCCTCATATGTACCATAGGCATGTGAATCCTTTTCTCCACAAACTCAAAAGGTGCTAAATAAGATAACATGTGTAGGACCTGATGAGTTGCAAACACTTAATCAACAGCACATCTTAGGAATTTCTTTGTACCTATAAGTTCTTAAAGTCTTAGCTACAAATAAAGTATGATAAAATACGTGTTTATATTTTCATTTGAGGTAACTGAAACACTTGCAGAGTGTTCATGGCCTTTATTTACTTATTTATTTATTATATTTGAAGAGTCACAAAGGGAATTATATGAAGGGCAGTGGTCCTTCAGATAATTCTATCTCACTGTTACCCCCTTAAGTGGTTGAAAATCTTAAATGGATGACATTGGGATCCACTTTGAAGAACCAAGACCAATCTATCAAACTTATAAAATTACTTTTATCAACAATGTCAGCTGTGGAATTTTCCTTATAAAAGCTCATTCCAGGCTTCCTTGAAATTCTTAAATAGCTCAGAAAATATTTGAGACATGATTCAAGCACGGAACTCATTCATTTAGGAAGAGATAAAGCACATGCTCATGGAACAGCCATTGCTCTCACCATTTTTAGCATTTTGGAGGCCATGCTACCCAGTCAAAGCGACATAAAAAGCTTTTTCTGAAATCAACCTCCAGCAAAGGATTAGCGATAATTCTGAGAGATTCCATTTGTTCTGTTTACAGTCCTTGTGCAATTTCAGAACACTGTGTTCCTTTTTTTTGTAAGTGCACCACAGCAACCCTGCCATGTAGCACTGGACAGGCTTCCCACTCTATGCCTGGGTTTCCTTCTGGCTAACATTCTTTGCAAAAGGCTCTGAGATCCCTGTGTGGGCTAAAACAGAGAAGAGAATGAGCTTTAGGGAGTCAGACAGACCTGGGCTCAGTTCTGCTGCCATTTGTTATGTGTTTATTTAATCTGACTCTTAACTTGCTTTTTTTTTTTTTTTCTGTCGGGGTTACTCTGTTAAGGTGAATGTGTCATGCTGATCCTGAGTATTTTGAGAAGTGCTACTTGGGTGCAGTTTACTAGGGAGAGATGGATAGGTTAGTGTTTGCCTTGTGTGGGCTAAGGATTTGCTGTAGGAGACTGTTGGAACTCATTATGTGGCATGGAGAAAGGAGAATATTAGGCCTAGACTCAAGTTCTCAGCTCAGGCACTCATCATTCACCTTGAAAGAGCTTCTTAACCTTGCTGAGGTGCTCTTTTAAAAATGGAAACAATGATATCTACTTGCAGAGCTGTTGTTACTATTATAAATAAAGTTATACTGCAGTTTGCACAGTGGCTAGCATAGGAAGATAACAATAAATAATGGTTTATATTGCCTTTACTTAAAAAATAATCTAGATTTGCATAGAAGGCGAGTAATGGGGCCACAGAGTGGGGCAATTCATTATGTAAATGAACAAGTCTCTGAACAGACTTGCTTTTCCTCCACATTGAATGCAGCTTTTATATCATTAGTAGAAATTCACAGAGGGAAATGGACATCTAGGATTTATTATGGAGTGAAATCATGGCTAGGGCCTAGTTCTATAGCAAATTTTTTTAGTGCCTGGCACTGGTTTCCCAGAGTTGCCCTAGGGGCACTGCACATGCTAATGTATCCATCTATCATTGAGAACAGAGGAACACACTTCTCTCTCATAAAGTCCTCTCACATTTGGTAGACCTCCTTGAGTAAATGAGCCCTGGATACAGGAAAGGCCATACCACTACTGAGTGTGAATGGGTAGGCATAGGTTCATCATTCTCGTAGCTCCTTAGTACTCCTCCATAATTTGTGGCACTATCCCAAAGCTTGGGTATGGATAGAATTCAGGGGATTTGGTCTTTGTTGTTTGTTTTGCAGTACTGGAGATCTAACCCAGTGGCACTCTACCACTGAGCTATATCCTCAACCCTTTCTATTTTTTATTTTGAGACAGGATCTTGCTAAGTTGCCCAGGCTGGCCTCAAACTTGTTATCTTCTTTCCTCAGCCTCCAGAGTAGCGGGGAATTCAGGTGTGCGCCACCAGGCCCAGCTAGAAGAATTCAGTTGAAATGATATGTGTGGACAAAGGGTTGATTGTTTACTAAAGAATTCTGCTGCCTTTCTGTGCTTCTGGGAATTAGCTGCTCAGCCAGAGATGACATTCTCCAGAAACACTTCTGCCTAACTTGGCCATGTGGCTCAGTTCTGACTGTCGAAAGGTGGGCAGAAGTGATATATGAGACTTCTAGGCCTCTTCCATAAAATTTTGCAGATGATGACCCATGATCCTTTGCTTTCCCTGTCCTGTCTTTTTGGGGGATGCCAATTCCTTTAGTAGCATCGGGCGTCATACCTGTAGGATGGCATCACCTCTCTCAGCTGGAGTCTTCATGGGATTGTGTGCGGTAGAGCTGTCCTTTACCCCAACTCGTGCCAACTGGAAACTATATGGACGGAAAATAAATATCAATAGTTTTCTCACTGAGGGTTGGGAGTTTATGTGTGATGACAGCTAATACTACCTTAATACAAGATGATTTGTAATTTACTTTTCCTAGCATGTTAGCCCAGGTATGATGGGGATTTGACTATGTAACAACCAGATAATTAAAGGTGTCTGGTATGTGATTACACTAAGACCAAGAAACCTTAAACCAAGTTCAGTACTATGTAAACATTTCAGGACAAGAAGAAAGGACTCTCACTTAAATTTTAAGTGAGTGTCCTTAAATGCTAAGTAGATTTTAATGCAGAATAAACTCTAATACTCAGAAGGAAAATCCATTTATTACAGATTTTTAAAGGTTATTTCTTGGAATTTCTTTATCTCAATGAACACTTTGGGTGTTAATTGCTCAGTAATTATTTATTGATGAATTAATTAAATTGGAGAATAACCAAAGACTTTATATTTTCATCTTAGTTTGTGCAAAATTGATTTTTTTGTACTTTTATTTTTTATTTTATTTTTATTTTTAATTTTTATTCATACATTGTAAGCATACATCTTTGTTAGGTACAAATTGATAACAATATATGTGCTCACAATTCTCATTTGACCCCTTCCCCAAATTCCCACCCCACTCCCTCGCCCTCCCTCCCTCTCAAGTTCAGTTTAGTGAGTCACCTTGATATACATTAGTGTGCCCCCCCACCACCGTCCAACCCCTTCAGTTAAATCAACTTCTTTGCTTTCAAGGGTCTCTCCTTTTTCATCTGGAGACCCTCTTATACCCCATCTTCTCCCTAGCACCTGCATATTAGGGAGAACATATGCTTCTTTACTCTTTGTGACTGGCTAATCTCACTTAACATAATGTTTTCCAGTTCTTTCCATTTCCCTGCAAATAACATGATTTTGTTCTTCTTTATGGCTGAGTAAAATTCCATTGTGTACATATCCCATAGTTTTGTAATCCATTCATCTGTCGATGGACATCTTGGCTGCTTCCATAGTTTGGCTATTGTAAATTGTGCAGCTATAAACATAGATACACATATGTCAGGCAAAATTGTTTTGATATCTTTTTTTAATATCTTAAGCAAAGGAAAAAATTGTCCAAACAATAACCACTTCGGTTCCTAATTGTTTTATACAATATTTATAGACTACTTAACTCGCAAGATAGTAGGACAAAATCAACCATTTTGTTTTTAATTTTGACCCTTTCCCACATAGGGAAGGGTCCCTGGATGATTTGTCTTTCACTTCAGTGACTTTGGTGAGGATTATTCTCCTTTCCTTGATCAGTCTGTCCCATAGGCTTCTTGGGAAGTTTGCCAAGTTCCTCTCATTTTAGCCACTTAAGGCAGAACTCACCGGAAGTGTGTACTTCCCTTGTCTTCCCAGCAACAATTACTTCACTCAATCACCAGGAAGTCTTGTCTATTGTCAGGTGTGTGTGTGTGTGTGTGTGTGTGTGTGTGTGTGTGTGTGTGAGACACTGTGACATAAAAGGATGAATATATGAATCCCTGGCCTCCTGGACCAGCTTCTTTCGTGGCTCTCCTCCTGCCACTCTCCAAGCTCCTGGTCTTCTCTCACCTGGGGGCAGGGTGCCCTGGGGGGCATGTCAAGGTGGTATGTGTCTGTCCTCAGTGTTTTCTAGGTACCCAAATTCTGCTCACTTTTCTCTCTTAGAAAATGTGATTTCCTGCCGGGCGTGGTGGCGCATGCTTGTAATCCCAGCATTTGGGAGGCTGAGACTGGAGGATCCGGGTTCGCGGTCAGCCTCAGCTACCTAGTGAGGCACTCCGCAACTTAGTGAGACCCTGTTTCAAAATAAAGAATAAAAAATAGGGCTGGGGGTGTAGCTCGGAAGTAGAATGCCCCTGAGTTCAATTCCCAGTACCGCAAAAAAAAAAAAAAAAAAAAAAAGAAAAAAAGAAAGAAAAGTGATTTCCTCCCAGAGGATTTTTTTTTCTTGTTTATTGTAAAATAATGCTCTTAGAATTGATCTTTGTCATATTTTCCTCTCACCCATCACCATATCTGAGACTGCAGAGGCCACTAACTGTCCTCTAGTAGTCCTGGGTGTTAGTTTATCTCTTAACATAATGGTTATAGTTACAGCTCTGATTCAGGAAAGCTTCCCAAACAATAAATTCAGTGAAAATATGCATGCTGCTTTTGAATAGAAACTAGAGGAGGCTATTGTTTGGGGCTAAGCACCTGCACTAGACTCCCACAGATTAGGCTAAAAATCAAAATAGAGTCACACATCACCAACTGAAACTAAACTGTTTACTTAACTTTTAAGACTGGATTACAGAGCAATTTCCCAAACAGGCCAGTTTCAATGGACATGACAGTAAAATTCCATTTGCCTCAATTCTTATACAAACACACAAAAAAAGATAATAGGAAGTAGCCTGATGTTTACCAACTAGTTTATTATTTTTTTTTAATTGTTTGTCTCCTGGTCCTCAGCTTACAAGAAAAGTAACCAATAAATTGACCAGTCCTATAAACATGTATGATTATTATGTGTCAATTAAAAGAAAGAAATGGCCAACTTACATTTTTTGTCTTTTATTTCTACTTTTTCTAGCCCTTTTCTCTGCTCATTGGAACACATATTTTATTTTATGGAATGAAGTATTGCCAGATTCTGTGGTGAAAAATGAAACCAATTAAGATGGTTAAACTAAATTGTTATTATTTGTCCTTTGACCTTGCTCATACCTGGTGACTCAGTTACTATTGTGCATAAGAGGTTACCCCAGTGCCAGGTATAGTAGCATACAACTGTAATCCCAGTACTTGGGAGCCTGGGACAGAAGGATTACAGGTTTGAGGCTAGCCTTGGGAATTTGGTGAGGCCCTCAGCAACTTAATGAGACCATGTTTCACAATAAATAACAAAAAATAGGGCTGGGGGTATGGTTCAGAGGTAGAATGCTCCCGAGTTCAGTCCCTAGTAGCATACACACACACACACACACACACACACACACACACACACGTTACCTCAAAATTTAGTGGTGTAAAACCACCGTATTATTTATGCTCATGGAGTTTGTGGGTTTGAGATTTGGACAAAGAATGCTCATGGGAGCTGGACATGGTGGCACACACCTGTAATCCTAGTACTTGAGAGGCTGAGATAGGAGGATTGCAGGATCAAAGATAGCCTCAGCAAGTGGGGAGACTCTCAGCAACCTAGCAAGAACTTGTTTCAAAACAAAAAATAAAATAGGGCTGGGGATGTAGCTCAGAGGTAGAATGCCCCTGGGTTCAACCCCTAGTACAGCAACAAAAAATGCTCATGGGACTTGTGAATTGAAATTTGGAGCTTCTTTGCTCCCTTTTTTATTTTTAATTTTTAATTGGTGCATTGTAATCATATATCTTTGTTAGATACAAGCTGGTATAGGTAAAGGCATTCATGCACACATTTCTCATTTAACCCTTCCCCAATTCCCACCCTACTCCCTTCTCCTCCCTCCTTCTCAAGATCAGTTTAGTGATTGACTTTGATGTGTTCATGAAAGTACATCATGCTCATTAGGGTGTCCCCCTACCCCCATCACTTTCCGTTAAGTCAATTTCTTTGTTCACCTAAGGATTCTCCTTCTAGAGTCCCTCTTATGTCCCATTTTCTCCCTAGCTTCCACATATTAGGGAGAGCATATGATTTTTTACTTTTTGTGACTGACTAATCTCACTTAACATAATGTTTTCCAGTTGCATCCATTTCTCTGCAAATAACATGATTTTGTTCTTCTTTATGGCCGAATAAAATTCCACTGTGTACATATACCATAGCTTTGTAATCCATTCATCTGTTGAAGGACATCTTGGCTGGTTCCATAGTTTGGCAATTGTAAACTGTGCAGTTATAAACATAGATATACATGCATCGGTCTGATAGTTTGGTTTCTTTTCTTTTGGGTAGATACCCAGAAGTGGTATTGCTGGATCATATGGTAGGTTCATTCCCATTCACTTGAGGATCCTCCATACTGTTTTCCAAAGTGATTGCACTAATTTGCAATCCCACCAAAAATGTATTTGGGTTCCCACTTCTCCACACTCTCACCAGCATTTGCTGTTGTTTGTGTTCTTCATGATTGCCATTCTGATTGGAGTTAGGTGAAATCTCAAGGTAGTTTGCATTCCTCTGTTTGCTAATGATGTTGAACTTTTCCTCATACATTTATTGGCCATTTGTATTTCTTCTTTTGTGAAATGTCTATTTAGTTCCTTTTCCCATTTTTTGATTCGGTTATTTGTTTTCTTAACTGTGAGTTTCTTGACTTCTCTGTATATTAGTATATACATATAGTATATACTATATATATATAGTATAGTATATAGTATATAGATATTAGTCCTCTATCAGAAGAGTAGCTGGCAAAAATTTTCTCCCACTCTGTGGGCTCTCTGTTAAGGTTCTTGATAGTTTCCTTTGCTGCACAGAAGCTCTTTAGTTTAATGCAATCCCATGTATTGATCTTCCTTTGAGTTGCTTGTGATTTGGGGGTCTTGTTGAGAAAGTTTTTACCTGTGCCTATGTGTTGAAGTGTTGGGCCTATGCCCTCTTCAAGTAGCTGCAAGGTCTCTGGCCTTTCAAGTCTTTGATCCACCTTGAGTTGACTCTTGTGCAGGGTGAGAAAGTAGGGTTTATTTCCATTTTCCTGCATATGGTTAACCAGTTTTGCCAACACAATTTGATAAAGAGGCTATCTTTTTTCCAGTGTATATTTTTGGCTCCTTTGTCAAAAATCAATTGACTGTAAGCACGTGGGTCTGTTTCTGAATCTTCTATTCTACTCCATTGGTCTATGTGCCTGTTTTTGTGCCAATACCATACTGTTTTTCTTACTGTGACTTTGTAGTAAAGTTTGAAGTCAGGTATTGTGATTCCTCCTGCATGGTTCTTGTTACTAAGAACTACTTTGGCTATCCTAGGCTTTTTGTTGTTCCAAATGAATTTAAGGACTGATTTTTCTATGTCTGTGAGGAGTGACCTTGGTAATTTCATGGGTATTGCATTGAATCTATAGATCACTTTTGGGAGGATGGCCATTTTGATTATATTTATTCTGCCTATCCAAGATCATGGTAGATTTTTCCATCTTAAGGTCTTCGTCGATTTCTTTTTCAGCTTTTTGTAGTTTTCTTATAGAGGTCTTTTACCTGTTTGGTTAAGTTTATCCCTAAGTATTTTATTTTGGGGGGAGCTATTGTGAGTGGAATTGTTTTTTGGATTGCTTTTTCAGTGGATTTATAGTTGGCATACAGGAAAGCTTCTGATTTTTTAAGATTGATTTTGTATCCAGACACTTTGCTGAATTTATTGATTAGTTCTATAAGTTTTTTGGCTGACTTTGTTGGGTCTTCTAAGTATAGTATCATGTCATCTGCAAAAAGGGATAGTTTTAGTTCTTCTTTCCCTATTTTTACCCCTTTGATTTCCTTCTCTTGCCTTATTGTTCTGGCTAGAGTCTCAAGTACTATGTTGAACAGAAGAGGTGATAATGGACATCCTTGTCTTGTTCCTGTTTTTAGTGGGAACTCTTGCAGTTTTTCTCCATTTAACATGATATTGGCTGTGGGCCTATTGTATATTGCCTCTATGATTTTGAGGTCTGTTCCTTCTATTCCGATTCTCTGCAGTGCTTTTAGCATGAATGGGTGTTGGATGTTGTCAAATGCTTTTTAAGCATCAATTGAGATGATCATGTGATTTATATCTTTGATTCTATTTATGTGGTGAATTACATGGATTGTTTTTCCTAAGTTGAACCAGCCTTGCATCCCTGGGATGAACCCGACTTGGTCATGGTTATAATTTTCTTGATGTGGTTTTGAGTGCGCATTGCTAGTATCTTGTTTAGCAGTTTTGCATCAAAGTTCATCAATGATATAGGCCTATAGTTTTCTTTTCTTGAGCTGTCTTTATTTGGGTTTGGTATTAATGTGATGTTGGCTTCATAGAAAGTGTTAAGGAGGGTCCCATTTCTTTCTGTTTTGTAATAGTTTGAGGAGTATTGGGATTAGCTCTTCTATAAATGTTTTATAAAATTTACTTGGAAAACCATCTGGCCCTGGGCTTTTGTTTGATTGTAAACTTTTTATTGCTGTTTCTATTTCTGTGATTTTTATTGGTTGATTTAAATTTTCTATATCTTCTTTAGTCATTTTGGGAAGGTTGTATGTATCTAAAAAATTGTCAATTTCTTCTAGATTTTCCATTTTGTTGGAGTATAGTTTTTCAAAATAGTTTCTGTTGACCCTCTATATTTCCACTTGTCGGTGGTAATATCACCTTTTTTATCTCTTAATTTAGCAATTTGGTTTGATTCTCTTTCTTTGGTTAGGTTGGCCAATGGTTTATCGATCTTGTTTATTTTTTCAAGAAAGCAGCTTTTGGTTTTGTTGATTTTCTGTTTTTTTTTTTTTTTTTTTTTTTTTTTTTTTTTTTTTTTTTTTTTTTTTTTTTTTTTTTTTTTTTTTTTTTTTTTTTTTTTTTTTATTCTCTATTTCATTAATTTCTGCTCTGATTTTCATAATTTTCTGTCTTCTACTGGCTTTGGGGTTAGAGTATTTTTGTTTTTCAAGGGCTTTGAGCTGTGTCATTAGGTTATTTATTTGGTAATTTTCCATTCTTCTTATATGGGCACTCAGTGCTATAAATTTTCCTCTTAGTACTGCCTTTAAGGTGTCCCAAAGGTTTGATATGTTGTGTCTCTGTTTTCGTTGGTTTTTAGGAATTTTTTGATTTCTCTCCTTCTTCTATGACCCATTCCTCGTTCAGTCTCCATGTGTTTACGTGGTTACTCTGGGGCTTCTTAGAGTTGAGTTCTAATTTCACTCCATTGTGGTCTGAAAAGATGCAGGGAATTATGTTACATTTTTTTAATTTGCCACTTCTCTCTTTGTGGCCCAGAATGTGGTCTATTTTGGAAAAGGTTCCATGTGCAGCTGAGAAAAATGTGAATTCAGCTGTAGTTGGGTGAAATATTGTGTATGTGTCTAACAGGTCCATTTGGTTTATGCTATTATTTAGGTCTGAAGCATCTTTACTGACCTTTTTTTTTTAGAAGATTGGTCGAGTGATGTGAGAAGAGTATTGAAGTTTACTAGTATTAGTTTATTGGGATCTCTGTGTGACTTTATATCATGCAGAGTTTGTTTTATGAAAGTGGCTGCACCTATGTTTGGGGCATAGATGTTGATAATTGTTATTTCCTCTTGCTGGATTGTTCCTTTTACTAGTAAAAGGTAACCTTCTTTGTCTCTTTTGATGAGCTTAGGCTTGAAATATAATTTATCCAATATCATAGTTGCTACTCTTGCTTGTCTTCGAGTTCCCTTGGCATGGATTACCCTACTCTGGCCCTTCACCCTTAGTTTGTGGGAATCTTTGCTTGTAAGGTGTGTTTCTTGCAGGCAGCATATAGATGAATTCTGGGTTTTAATCCATTTTGCCACCTTGTGCCTTTTCATTGGGGAGTTGAGACCATTTATATTCAGTGTGATTATTGAGAGATGATTTTTAATTCCTAACATTTTGAGTTTTGACTTCTGTTTGCGGTAGTGTTTGTGTCTTTGCTTAGTTGTTTGCTTCCTGGAAATTATTGTTTCTTTGGTTCTGACGTTTACTTGTTAGTTCTTCTTTGTAGTTAATCTCTTTGAGTATTTTCTCTAGTTCTAGTTCTGGTCTGGAAGTCATAAATTCTTTCAGTTTCTGTTTATCATGGAAGGTTTTTATACCCCCATCAATTTTTTTTTTTTTCCTGTACTGGGGATTGAACTCAGGGGCATTCTACCTACAAGCTATACCCCCAGCCCTATTTTTTAGTCTTTATTTTGAAACCAGGTCTCACTAAGTTGCGGAGTGCCTCACTAGGTAGCTGAGGCTGGCCGCGAACCCGGATCCTCCGGTCTCAGCCTCCCAAATGCTGGGATTACAAGCATGCGCCACCACGCCTGGCTAGCCCCATCAATTTTGAGGGAGAATTTTGATGGGTAGGAGAATCTTGGCTGTAAGTTATTTTCTTTCAGAGTTTCGAATATGTTACTCCAGTCCTTCCTGGTTTTCATGACTTGGTTTGGGAGGCCTGGAGTGATTCTAATTGATTTGCCTCTATATATCACTTGGCATTTTACTGTTGTTGCCTTTAGCATTCTTTCCTTAGCGTCTACATTAGTCAACTTGATTACTATGTGGCGTGGTGAACCTCTTCTTTGGTCTTGTCTAGAGGGGGTTCTATATGTTTCCTGTACCTGTGTGTCTACTTCTCTTTCTATGTTTGGAAAATTCTCTGATATTACTTCTTTGAAAAGGTTGTTTATTCCATTAGTTTCAACTTCTAATCCCTCTTCTATGCCTATTATTCTTAGGTTAGCTCTTTTAAAATTGGCCCAGATCTCATCCATGTCCAATTCATACCGTTTATTTTTTTTCTAGATTATGTATAATGGATTCATTTTTGGAATGGTCATCTTCTAGGAGTGATATTCTGTTTTCCATGTGGTCTAATCTACTGTTTATAGTTTGTATTGATCCTTCACTTATATTATTGCATCTTTCACATCCTTCACTTCCCTCAAGGCTTCTCTATGATTCCTGCTCAGGGTGTCAGAGTCTTTGTTTATTTGTTCCTTTATTTCTTTCCAGCTCTCTCTGCATTCTTTCTGAAAGTTTTGTATCATTTCTATTATTAAAGATCTGAATTGATATTCTGGTGAACTCTGCCATTCAGTGTCGTTGAGTTCTGTTATTGTGGGGTTGTGTTGACTCATTGTTTCTTTGGTATTTTTCCTTCCCATGGTTTCCCTGTTCTTAAATTTATATCTTTGCTACTCTTGCACACTTTCTCTGAATTTATAGGTTTCTTATTTTTATTTTCTCTCTGTGAATGGTATCTTGTACTGAGTTGCAATTACTCTGGTACTTCTTCTGCCCACTCTATTGGTGCCTTTGGTGGGTTTCAGGTGCTGACTTCTAAAGTCTAGCAAAAGGTAACAAAGCAACCAATCCTCTGAACAAACATAGATAAATCAAAGCAATGCAAAGTGAAAACAGAGTAAAAACAAAACAAAAAACCCAGAAAACAAAAAACAACAAGAAACAAAATAAAAATCCCTGCAAGTTTGTAAGAACAGACCTGATTTGGCCTCTGCAGATATTTTGGATAGATCCCTGCTGCTGTGGGGTGGCAGACAAAATGGCGGCTGACAAGATGATGTCTGCTACTGCCGTGCACGGGCCGGCTCCCTGCTCTCCCTGGTCTGCTCTCTGGGTTCCGACCAACTGCCTCTGTTGCTTTACTCACTTTTCTGCTGTCTTACTTCTCTTTCCTTCCATCAAGATGCTGCTCCTGCGGCAGTTTTGATTCAGGTTCTGCAGTGCAGTTGATCACTACTCCAGCTCTGTAGGGAGAGGTGAGCTGGGATGGCCCCGTGTGGGTTTAAGCTGGTTGTACCACACGTTCTGGTCACTGTCGAAGGTGCCTTGATATGCTGCCTGGTTAGGATGTGGAGTTCAGGAGTCGCTCACTTCACTTCTCGTGGCTGGGAATGCAGAAGATCGTTATATATTTCTTTGTCAGTAGACCCCACGCTGGGGGCTGGCTCAATGGTGGCCACACAGACGGGCTTCTTTGCTCTCCCTGGTCGGCCTTCCAGATTCTGATCAGCTGTATTTCAGTTTTCATAGCATTGTTCACCTCCTTGTTGCTTTTTTTCTTCTGTCAAGAAGCTGCCTCTATGGCAGATTTGAATCGAGCTCACAGTGCCTGATGAGAGGTGTCTCACTCCGACGCCATCTTCCCGGAAGTCCTCTTTGCTCCTTGATATGCACACATCTAGACTCTTTTTCTTCTTGGTCTGTCTTCTCCATTCATTCTAGCTTTCTCCTTGCTCTATAAAACTGTAAGTGATCTAGTAGCACATTATTTTGATCTTTAATTGTATGTGTTATTCATGCTGACCCATCATCTTGAATATTTTGCAAGGCAATTTTTACTGAAAATTGGGATAATATTGAATCATCTTTGTATCCCAATGATTAGCAAGAAGGCAAGATACCATGGTTAGCTCAACATGCCTAGAAAATAGACCTTTGCATGATTCAGATACAGTCAGGATAGAAAGTTCATGGAAAATATATTCTGAGTATCTGAATTGGACATTTGCTTATGGGGAATAAAAAGATAAAGAAGCAACCCCTTCCTCCCTACCAAATCTATTGGGGGAAATGTTCATGCCAAAGCATGAACAGATGCAAAGGAAAATAAAAGCATGGTGGTAAGGAGATGAATAGCCCCCTAAAATGTCCACATCCTAATCCCCTGGAACCTGTGAATTATGTTATCACACAAAGGGAATTTTGTAGATGTGATTAAGTTAAAATCTGAGATGATTCTAGATTATCCAGGTGGTCTCAACATAAGCTAAGAGTCTATGTAAGGAAAAATGATCTATTTCTAGGGGTGAATTGTGTTGAGCCAACAGAAAGCCAGCGAGTCAGAGTTATACAATGTAAAAAAGACCTGACCAGCTATTGTTGAATTTGGAAGATGGAAGGGAACCAAGAAACAAAAGCAGGCAGTCTCTGGAAGCTGGAAAAGGCAAGAAGGAGCACAGCCCTGCCGACAACTTGATTTTAGCCCAGTAAGAACTACTGTGGATTTCTGACCTGCAGAGTAAGATAACAGATTAGTGTTGTTGTAAGCTATTAAGCTTGTAGTAATTTGTCACAGGAGCATTAGGAAACTAATACAAAAAGCACAGCAAAATGGGACTAGCACCCAGAAAAAGTGTCAGAGGTCAATTAAGCAGAAAAATTGCCAAATACTGGAGTTTCTACTCTCCATATTTTCATGCACTCCACCCCCAAATTTCACTTCTGCAAAATCAGGTCTATGAATAATAATTTGAATTATGGGAAAATTATGGCTGGGACAAAGCATTAAAAACTAATGAAATTTATAACCAGAGTACTAACAAAAACAATAATAATGCTGGCTTAAAAATACTAGAATAGTTAACACTCCACTGGCATTTCATTTACATTAGTCCATTATTTGCAGCTTTATATGTTAGGCTCCTGCTTTCTCCTTGAGAATGTTCTCAGGGGCAATTGTTTCTAATAGTGACCTATTTTATTAAAATTAAAATTAAAATCCTAAGGTATCCTGCTTGGTCAATCATTTCTTTTGTATAGAGGGGGAAGTGTAACTTCCATGGACACAGTGGAATGTCCACTTTCTTAAAGTTGCAAAACTAGCTCCTGATTACACTAATGGAGGACACTTGCAAGCTGGTCTGATTTTCAAAAACAAATCTTCAAGTTTTCATATAATGCCAAAGTTTTCTTTAAAAAAAAAAAAAACCTAGGTTTTTTTTTTTTTTTTATTTTTTTTTTTAGTAGTTGGGACTGAACCCAAGGGCCTCTGAGCTATACCCCTAGCCCTTTTTATTCTTTGTTTGAAAGCATGGTCTCATTAGGTTGCTAACAGTATCGCTAAGTTGCTGAGGCTAGTTTTGAACCTGTGATCCTCCTGTCTCAGCCTTCCAAGTGCTGCGATTATAGGCATGTGCCACGCCACAGCTAACCTAGCTTAACTTCAAAATATTAATTCGCTTGGAAGAATCGAGCAAGAGCAGACTCTAATTGGTAGAACCAATGAGGACTGTGAGTTCAAACAAGGGCAGGCGTGGTAGGGGAAAGCTTGTTGTTGGTGGTCCTCAGTTTAAGAATGGACAAAGCACACCAGATGTGGCAGTGCATGCCTGTCCAATTTACACTCTTTCTCCTGGACTCAGCGATGACCTTGGGCTCTTGTTCCAAAAGCACCTTACATTTGTCACAGTGTGTTCAGGCTTTTTCCTGTTGCCAGCTAGTCACTCAGAAACAAACTCAGGATCACTTGGTGCACAGGCAAGACCATGCCCAGAAGATCGATCATGCCATATTGGTGGACAGACAATGCCTCAAGAGGATCAGAGGAGAGCCACAAGGATAGTTGGGGAAACTGAGGCCACACAACCTGGAAAAAGATGGTAGAGTGCTGGGGATTTGTAAATGGTGTTCTTCCAGAGAGTGGGAAGCCCCCTCAGTTTGATGAGGTAGGCTATGAAGCGAAAAGTTAGGTAGGAAGGATGATATTGGGAGGATCCAGGAAAATATAGTTTTTAAAATCAGGAGAATTAAGCTAACTCCACCCCTTGGAAGTTTTTTTCTTAGGAAGTCCTGCCTCCACCTGGGGCCCACGCCCTAATCTCCGGAAGTCCTGCCCCCACCTGCAATTTCCGCGCCCATCTGACCACCTATCGCCCACCTGAATCTGAGGAAGAGGAGGATCCAAACCCTTCCCGTGCCCGTCCTCCTGGGATAAAAAAGGGCCCGGACGGAAGAGGCCGTCTCTTCTTTCGTCGACTCACCTCCCTGATGCGTGCGGTTTGCCCTCCTGCTCCATGCCTTACCCTCCCCTTTCCTGTTTCCCTCTGAGTTCCTGAAATAAAAACCCTGCCTGTTGTTCCTGACTGGTATGTGTTAAAATTCTTTTTATCACAAATACCAAGGACCCACGAGAAGGCGATCGCGGCACCCCATAACAAGTTCTCTAGTACCAAGCACGATGTTGTCAGCATTCACTGAAATTTTCCTAAGAAGAAAGAGCTGTGGGAAGGTGGGACTATAAAGGAAATAAAAGTTGGAGCTTACTCTATTATCATTATAAAAAGATTCAGAAAGAGATTTGGGAATCAGATATGCATGCACAATTTTTTCTATTCACTCATTTAAGAAATAATAATGAAAAGTGAGTTACATGCTATGGATTAGTAAGTGCTGATCAGATTGAATATGTAAGTGAATTGGATTTAAATACAAATTAAGGAGCTCCACTAAGGGCAATTATGAATTCTTATGGAAGGCTTTAAAAAGAGGAGCAATTACACTTGGTTTAAATGGGGAGTTTGTTAAAGGCAAAAAGGAGTGAAGAATTATGAATGTAACTTTTCTTTGTACCTTCAGCTCCTGCCCCGAAAAGCAGCACTCCACTTGCAGGTGCAAATATTTGCTTGCTAGCTAATTCAGCAAATCATTGTGCTGCCACACCCAGCCTACTTCTAACATATCAGATTTTAAGCTGTTGTGGTGGGAATGGTATTGGCCTTTGTGTTCTAAAGGAGTGGCAGAGAAGTACAGTGGACCTTGACCTTCAATCAACATCGTAATCTTCATAATCCATGGGACTCCAAACACCCAGCTGGATTAGCAACCCTATCAGGCTGTTTTTCTTTTTGCCTGGTATTCAAGGACAATCCTCTAGAGAACAATTTGGGAAGCTGACACAATATATAATATAGCATGGTGGGCTGGGCAGTGGAGGGAAAAGAAAAGGACTTATATGTTTTTTAAAAAATTGCTGCCAACAGATACGGTTGTTCATGCAACTTTGCAACTTCTAACACCCAGAGAGAGAGAGAGAGAGAGAGAGAAAGAGAGAGAGAGAGAGGACTGTGAAACCAGAATGGAAAGAATTACAGTTAGGAAATAAACATACAACTCATTGCAGCCAGGGGATGGGAAGATCTGCTGGGAGGAGATTGAGACTATGAATATGCATAAAGCAATAATTTAGGAGCATTGCTTTTCTAGAACTAGATCTCTGATTTCATTTTGTCTGCGTGGAATGATTATTTGCAGTCTACATTCAGAAAAAAAAGTTTATCCAGTGAAGTACTAGACTACAAATAAAGGTCTCTTTGGGGGAGGGGTGACTATTTTTTATTTTAAATATTTAAATTTTATTTTAATGTTTACATTTTATTTATTTTTGTATGGTTCTTTGTTCTAAGTTTTTTGGTACACAACATGTAACACAAAAGAGTTACCTGTTCAGCTGTGGGTGCACACCTGTAATCCTAGTACTTGGGAGGCTAAAGCAGGAGTATTGGAGATTTGAGGCCAGCCTCAGCAATTTAGTGAGATATGAAACTTTCAGCTACTTAGCAGGAGCCTGTTTTGAGATAAAAAATAATAAGGGCTGAGAGTGTAGCTTGAAGCTAGAATGCCCCTGGGTTCAATCTCCAGTACCAAAAAAAGAGAGAGAGAGAGAGGGTTATCTATTCAAATACAGGTCTCTTAATAGGCCTCCTGGTTCTCCTATTGACCTCACACTGCTCTCTGGGTCACAGAATCTTGTCTTGGGGGAACAGGCTTTGGGAAGCATTGAGACCAGTTGCAAGATTACAGAGTCAGTCATCAGTAGGATTCCTGGCTATTGCCTGGAAAAAAAAAATATATATATATATATATATATATATATATATATATATATATATATATATATATGTATATATATATTCATATCAGAAGTTGAAACAAATCTCTTGCTAAAGGTAGTTTGAAGAAATTCATTCATTCAAGGTGTTAAAGTGCACTTCCTCTCTATGAAAGAACGTTGATACCTCTTCTTGGCTGTTCTGAGTTCTAAGTGCTATCAGACCATACCTAGGTACCTTTATCAGGTGAGACAGGTTCCAGTGAGGGAGCCTTTGCTTTATTCATTTTGTGGAAGCAGAGACTTTGGAGAATGGTTCTTTGACCCAATACTTAGTTCTTTCGCCTATAACTAATGTTCAGGAGGCAAGTAGCACTTGGGGAGGTACAAAACACTAGAAACCCTACAGAGCTGCATTTTTTCCCAAGGGATTATCTCTAGGCAGATGAACACAGCAGCAACACATAGGAGTGGCGATGTGGCACACAACCCCAGCCAGGGGCAGCATAGTTCCCAGCAGAGGGCATCACCATGGGCTTTGCTGGGCCAGCTCTCCCAGGAAGATTCCAGCTCAGATGGCGTGAGGTGTCTGAATATTCATGCAACTGTGACTGACATTGAATAAAGCTCAACATGGGACACTCTGGGATTTCAGATCATTAAGATTTAAACATTGGTCAAATGCTTCCCTGTGAACTTTATTTTTAAGTTATGATTTCCTTTCTGTATGTTGCAGAAAATGCATAAGATGAAAGAGATTTGGTATTGCACTACAAGAGACATTTCCCTCTGATTGCTAATGATGTTGAACATTTCCTCATACATTTATTGTCCATTTGTATTTCTTCTTTTGTGAGGTGTCTATTTAGATCTTTTGCCCATTTTTTGATTGGTTTATTTGTTTTCTTAGTTGTGATTTTCTTGACTTCTCTGTATATCCTAGATATTAGTCCTCTATCAGAAGAGTAGCTGGCAAAAATTTTCTCCCACTTGGTGGGCTCTCTGTTAAGGTTCTTGATAGCTTCCTTTGCTGCACAGAAGCTCTTCAGTTTAATGCAATCCCATGTATTGATCTTCCTTTGAGTTGCTTATGCCTTTGGGGTCTTGTTGAGAAAGTTTTTACTTGTGCCTGTGTGTTGTAGTGTTGGCCCTATGCCCTCTTCAAGTAGCTGCAAGGTCTCTGGCCTGACTTTCAAGTCTTTGATCCACCTTGAGTTGACTCTTGTGCAGGGTGAGAAAGTGAGGTTTATTTCTATTTTTCTGCATATGGTTAACCAGTTTTGCCAACACCATTTGTTAAAGAGGCTATCTTTTTTCCAGTGTATATTTTTGGCTCCTTTGTAAAAAATCAATTGACTGTAAGCATGTAGGTCTGTTTCTGAATCTTCTATTCTGCTCTATTGGTCTATGTGCCTGTTTTTGTGCCAATACGTATCATGCTGTTTTTATTACTGTGGCTTTGCAGTAGAGTTTGAAGTCAGGTATTGTGATTCCTCCTGCATGGTTCTTGTTGCTAAGAACTACTTTGGCTATCCTGGGCTTTTTGTTGTTTCAAATGAATTTAAGGACTGATTTTTCTATGTCTGTGAGGAGTGACCTTGGTAATTTCATGGGTATTGCATTGAATCTATAGATCACTTTTGGGAGGATGACCATTTTGATGATATTTATTCTGCCTATCGAGATTTACCTAACTCCAATCAGAATGGCAAGATAAAAAACACGAACAATAATAAATGCTGGCACGTGGAGAAGTGGGAACCCTAATACATTGTTGGTGGGATTGCAAATTAGTGCAACCACTTTGGAAAACAATATGGAGGATCCTCAGACAAATGGGAATGAACCTACCATATGATCCAGCAATACCACTTCTGGGTATCTACCCAAAAGAATGGAAATCAAACTATCAGACCGACACATGTGTATCTATGTTTATAGCTGCACAATTCACAATAGCCAAACTATGGAAATAGCCAAGATGTCCATCGACAGATGAATGGATTACAAAACTATGGGGTATGTACACAATGGAATTTTACTCAGCCATAAAGAAGAACAAAATCATGTTATTTGCAGGGAAATGGGTGCAACTGGAAAACATTATGTTAAGTGAGATTAGTCAGTCACAAAGAGTAAAAAAGCATATGTTCTCCCTAATATGTGAGTGCTAGGGAGAAGATGGGGCATAAGAGGGTCTCCAGATGAAAAAGGAGAAACTCTAGATAAGCAAAGAAGTTGACTTAACTGAAGGTAATGGATGGGGGGGCAGGGGGAGGAGGGCACCCTAATGCACATGATGTACTTTCACAAATATATCAAAGTCAATCACTAAACTGAACTTGAGAAGGAGGGAGGGCAAGGGAGTGAGGTGGGAATTGGGGAAGGGGTCCAATGAGAAATGTGTGCATATATGCTTTTATCAGCTTGTACCTAACAAAAATGTATGATTACAATGCACCAATTAATAAAAAATAAATAAAAAAGAGACATCTCCCAGGTTTCTGGGTGGGTTCTCGGGTTAATAGGAGTCTGACACCACTAAGGAGTAACAAAGACTCTTGGGCTCAGAGATAGAGGATGCTGCCCTAGCTACCCATCCCAACCCATTGGGAGCTGAAGACTCCACAACAGTGGGAAAAGGCTATTTCCACTGCAGCATTTGCTGTTTCACAGCTAAAAGAGGAAATAAAATTGAAGACAGGAAAGCAATACCTTGAAAATGTCTATGAAGTTCATTGAGAATTAAAAACAATCAGTCTTTAAAATTTCCTAAGACGTCATCATTGGGGATATATTATTTCAAACTCCTTGAATGGTCTATATGTATATGTTGTAAAATAGGTGAATTTCAGAGCATCATGATTGCTTTTCTGATCACTTTCTCAAAAGGTAGTGGAAGTGGAATACTAGTAACAGCACCTAAACTGGGCATGATGGCACACACCTGTAATCCTACTACTTGGGAGGCTGAGACAGGAGGATTGCAGGTTAGAGGGCAGCAACCTAGCAAGACTCTGTTTCAAAACAAAAAATAAAAAGGGCACCAGGCATGGTGGTGCATGCTTATAATCCCAATACTTGGAAGGCTGAGACAGCATGATCTAAGGTTAGTGGCCAGCCTCAGCTACTTAGTGAGGCCCTCCACAACTTAGTGAGATCCTGTTTCAGAATAAAGAATGAAAAATAGGGCTGGAGGTATAGCTCAGAGGTAGAATGCCCCTGAGTTCAATCCCCAGTACTGCAAAATAAAATAAAATAAAATAAAATAATATTTAATAAAAGGGCTTGGAGTATAGCTTGGAGGTAGAATTTCCTGGGTTCAATTCCCAGTGCCCCAAATAAATAAATACATAAATAAAAATTAAAATAAGGCTGGGGTGTAGCTCAGAGGTAGAACATCCCTGGGTTTAAGCCCCAGTACCAAATAAATAAGACAAAAATAACAACAAAAAGGCACCAAACTCCTTACCAAGAAGAAATCTGTGTTAGCTACTTCCCATTATTTTTTTTTCACAATATAGTGTTTAAAAACATTTTTCTAGGTGGGCATGGTGGTGCACGTTTGTAATCCCAGTACTTGGGAGGCTGAGATTGGAGGACCCAGATTCACGGACAGCCTCAACTACTTAGTGAGGCTCTCCGTAAGTTAGTGAGACCTTGTTTCAAAATAAAAAATAAAAAATAGAGGGTTCATGGCCAGCCTCAGCTATTCAGTGAGGCCTCTGCAACTTAGTGAGACCCTGTTTCAAAATAAAGAATTAAAAAATAGGGCTGGGGGTGTAGCTCAGAGATAGAATGCCCTGGGTTCAATCCCTAATAACACACACACACACACACACACACACACACACACACACAATAAATAAATAAATAAATAAATAAATAAATAAATAAATAAATAGATAGATAGATATAAAAATAAAATAAAAAATTCCTAGCCTGGTGTGCTGGCACACTCCTGTAATCCCACTACTTGAGGATCACAGGTTCAAAGAGAGCCTCAGCAACTTAGAGAGACTCTCAACAACCTAGTGAAACCCTGTTTCAAAACAAAAAATTAAAAAAGGGTTTTGGGTGTAGTTTGGAGGAAGAATATCCCTGGGTTTAATCCCCAGTACCACCAAAAAACCCCAAAAAACAAAAAAACACACCTTTTTTTTTTTTTTCTCTGTAAGTGATATTCACCTAGACTGCTTGTTTTATGATTTTAGATCCTTTTTTTCCTTTCCACCACCTCCCATTTCTGAGTTCTGTTTAGCTTAAATGTGTAATGTTTTGACCACTGAACTCTTTCGTAGATTTAGGTTAGGAAAGCAAATGCTGAGATAGAAGGAATTTTTAGCTAGCAGTTTCCCAATAACTTCCTTTTTATTTCTTCTTCATCTCTATCTTCGGGGGAGGAAGAGGATACGACTGTAGACTGAAGGCAGAAAACAGTGTCTCATGACACCAAATTTTAAAAGGAAGAGATTTTAGAAAATGGCAATATATTTATTATATTTATTGTCTTCTTTTCTTTCATTCGGTATCACTAATTTCTTAGTGCTTTGTAGCTGCTGAAAATGTTGCTCACATAACCCAATGAAAGCCCATGAAGTTGAATTCAGTACTTACACTTTTCCTAAAACACTGGGGAGGTGTTTTGTTTTGTTTTGTTTTTTAGGTTAATATGTTTTCTCAGCTAGTCAGGAAATATTTATAAACCATTCCCTGGGTACACAGTTATGTAATGGGTCTCTAGGAATACCAGTTAAAGTGCCAACTTGGTCCTTCCCAGCGTGCAGCTGTAAGTACATTACAGCCTCTTGGAAAGGAAGGTCTTATGTGTAATGACAGGAGTTCACCCCATGGAGTCAATCTTATAAATTGGGGTGCAGGCAGGAAGAATATCAGCAAGAAGGCTCGTGTGGGGGATCAGTAGAAACATATGGTTGGGACCCAAAATTCAAACTCAAACTGCTTCTAGAAAAAGATGGAAGACCTCTCTCAAATTCTGAGATACTGGCAGTGAGGGGGCCACAAAGAATGAAACAACTGTGACATGTGCATCCTCGTCCCAGCCCCCGGGCTTGCCTCTGCTTCTACACCATGTCCAGACCAATTGTCTGTTTGGCTAGCACTCTCTCCCACTTTAGATGCTTACTTTTTGGGTGGGTTTTTTTTCCCCCCACTGGTACTGAACTCGGGCATTCTACCTCTGAGCTATACTCACAACCCTAATTTATTTTTTATTTTTGAAACAGGGTCTCACTAAATTGCTGAGGTCTCACTAAGTTGCTGAGGGCCTCACTAAATTGCTGAGGCTGGGCTCAAATCTATAATCCTCCTCTCTCAGTCTCCTAAGTACGAGGATTATAGGTGTGTGCCACTACATCTCTCTGAAATGCTTACACCTTAACTTCCCAATAGATCAGGAGGCTGCTGATATCACAGAAAGAATGGGACTTTGGAATAAATCCAACTTGAATTCAAATCCTCAGTTTCTACAAATTTATATTATTAGATTTTATGGTTCTGCTCTGTAAAATGGGAACACATGTGCCTACTATTCAGGATGCTTAGGAACAACAAAGTAGGTAATTGGTATTAAAGACACAGCATAATGCCTTGCACATGGAAAGTGACTGATGAAGTTTAAGTGTTTCTATTGCCTGCCCCAGGAGGGGCCAATCACAAAGATTTGCCCATCTTGGCACGTGGGTGTAGTAGACCAGGCACTGAATCCTGCTATGTTGCTTATCAGACGAGAAAACCCATGTTACCCTGTTTCTAAACAAGTGACAAGGTTATAAAGGTTGTTGTCAAGACAAAAATAAGTGATAGAGCATGCCTGTAGCATAGTAGGAACTCAATAAATATTGGCTTCCATCTTTAAACTTGAAATATGCTATCTTCTATATGCTGTGAGTTCTCCACCTCCAGCTGTTTCCCTCGAGCTCTCACATGGACCAGTAGTGCCCCATGAGGAGCCCCACTGGGGAGACAATCAGGCCTGGAAGCAAACTTGAGGCTTCATATCAAGCTTGTGGGACTGGCACTTCCAAAATAAGACTCTCTTTCCTTTCCATCTTTACAACTATCCTTGTTCAGTGTAATCTGCTTTTACTGTGATACTAATTCTGAGACAGGGATGGAGCTTTCCCCTGAGCTCTGACCATGCCATGCCTCATTTGTCGGACTGGCTCTGAAATATCAAATCATCCACTGTGCCCTTCCCCAGGCCTCCCCTTTCAGATAACAGTATGACTTGGACCCAGAAAGGTAAAGCCAGTCTCAATAAACCTAAGAGAAAACTTAAGAATAATCTAATGATCTCAGCGCTCAGGTCTTAAGAGGAGGTGACCTTGATTCATAAAGGATAGTCATTGCTAGTTAAACAGAATAACATTTTGCAATATCATGACTGTAGCTGACTTCATGTGTAATCATTGATAAAGAACGATGGGCGAGCTGGGCATGGTGGCACACACCTGTAATTCCAGTGCTTGGGAGGCTGAGACAGGAGGATCATGGGTTCATGACCAGCCTCAGCTACTTAGAGAGGCCCTTTACAACTTAGTGAGAACCAGTTTTAAAATAAAATAGGGCTGGAGTGTAGCTCAAAGGTAGAATGTCCCTGGGTTCAATTCCTAGTACCAAAAAAAAAAAAAAAAAAAAAAGGACAATTTTTAAGAGAAACCAGGAGCATCTTTTGAACAATTTAAGACAAGAAACCTATGTATGTATCTTTCGCATAAGACATACACCCATACATGGTGCACCTAGTTTTCTAGTATTTAATTAAGTACTTTCAAGTGGACAAGAGGCAGGAGAACAGAAAGATCCAGCCAGTATTTTGCAAAGTGGAGTGTGAAATGCAAGATCTTTTTGTTTTTGTTTTTGCTTTTTGTGCCAGAATTTACACATCATATTCCAAACCCAAGGAGGAGAAGAGCAAATAGGCAGAAGGAAGAGGAGTTTGATTGTTGGATGGTTAAATGTGGTGTGATTGTGTTCTATTAGGAGTTTTGAGACATTCAACACATGTCCACTTCACTTCAAACAGACCCAAATGGAAAACGTCTGGAGATACACACACAGAGAAGTGCTATGGGGAACATCTGTATATAAGTCTCACATTGTGCTGGCTATTTTTCTGTTGCCTTTCAATTCTACTTTCCCTGCCCTTCTCAACAGGGGGCTAGCAGCCTGCAAACTCCCCGCTTGCCTGGGGAGTTTCCCAGAATCCCCAGCTGCCTGGCTTCCAATTAGGCTCTACCAATGGGAGACACTTGTGGGATCTAGAAAAGAAGGGGGAAGGGAGAAGCTCATTTTAGTTCTTCATCTGTTGAAGTCTTTGGCAGGGGTGGCAGTAGCAGTAATGGCAGTAGCTGCAGAGTGGGTGGACGTGAGTTTTTGTTTAGGTAGGAGAGTTTCAACAGCCAAGGAGGCAGGGGTGTTCTTGCAGCCTCTGCAGCACAGCATTCCTGGCTCGGGATCTGGTAGCATTAGATTCTGTTATAGGTAATTGCTGATGGGAGTTGAGCTTCCTGGCTTCCAAAAAGTTTCCAACACAGCAATAGAGCAGTGGGTATCCTAGTAGCTTCAGCAGTCCTGGGTTCGGGAAGGCACCAGTTTTTCTTTTGTTTGGTCAGCCCCAGCACGGTTGTAGCTTCCTGCAGCTTCTAATCTCTGAGTGATCTCAGCTTCCCCCTTTTTCCTCCCCCCAGCCCTTCAACACATTTGTAGCCAATTTCCTATGTTAACTTCCCTCTACTGAAATTCCTAGGGCAGTTTCTGTTTTGCTGACTGGACACTGGCCAATACACACACATATAAACCAGACACAAAAAGCGAAGGCAAATCAAAATAAAATTCTGTGTGCTTAATTTTTTACCCTGTAGGTATTTTAGGGCTTACAGAAAGAAGGAGATAATAAATCTTTACCCCAAAGTTCTACAAAAAACCCCCCTCAGTTTCTTGTCATATGCTCTGTAGCCTCCCAAAGAAAAGAGGTTAACACTGTAAATATTTGAGACAAGAGAATTTCCTTTGGGAGATCCCTGTCCATAATCTTAATCCATAATGATGGTAATAAAACTACTTTTCACCAGGTGTGGTGGCGCACGCCTGTAATCCCAGTTTGGGAGGCAGAGACAGGAGGAGGAATGCAGGTTCAAGACCAGCCTTAGCAATTTAGTGAGACTCTCAGCAACTCAGTGAGACCCTGTTATAAGACAAAAAAAAAGAAAAAAAAAAAGAAATAAAAAGGGCAGGAGCTGTAGCCTGGAGGTAGAATGCCCCTGGGTTCAAATCCCCAGTACAAAAAAGAAAATAAAAAGTACCTTTCAAAATACGTTATTTAATTATCATAATAATCCTAGAAGTAAAATATTAACATTCCCATTTCATATATGAGGAAAATAAAATAATTTTAATAGCACTGTACATTGCTCAGTGGTGTCAAAGAACAAAACGTTGACAAATTGAATTTTAAAGATCTAGTTTGCTTGTATTAGTCATTAATGGACCTGACAGCACCCAGTCTACAAAATAGGTGCTCTATTGGGAGTGGGGAACAGTGGGACTTTGTAGGGTAGTTTGAACAGGATCAAGGAAACAGCATTGTAGGAAGTCAGATTGCTTCAGGTTGCTTTCCTTGTTGGGGCTGAAACAGAGGGAACTTTCTGAGGCACATTCAGATTGATTGGGCCCCTTTCGATTGGTTGCTGTGAATCTCCTGGGTTTTTGTTTTTTCGAAAACTGGCCTTTTGGGGATTTTCCTGTTTTTGTTTTTTTCTTTAAGTTTCGGTTTGACTACATGGCACTCAACAGGAGTGACTCCAGCTTGGTTTGGTTGGTTGGGGCCTAGAGCCGGAGGTCAGTCCAAATTAATGGGCTCCATGGATTTTATTAAACAGTGTCTCCATATCCTTCTCCTTTCAGTAGGCATACGCTTTGCAATCTGATTTAGCCATTCCTCCAACTCAGTGGTGCCTCAGTCAGCATTCTTGCTGTTATAATCCAGAAGACCAAACCACACAACTTAGAGGAAGGAAGATGGATTTGCTCACGGTTTCCTGGAGATTCTGGGTTCAGTCCAGGTGAGGCTGGGGTCTCTGGATCTCAGGGCATGGCAGTGGGAAGTAGAGAGGAGAGCACATGGGCTCTGCTCCTCACTTCGTGGAGGTGGGGAGCAGAGAGAGCAAGAAAGCAAGGGGATTCAAAGACACAAGCACAGTCCCTAAGCCACACCCCTAGGGACCCTCCTTAGCAACCAGGCCCTGATTCTAACATTGCTATCTTGTTTCCTTAAGGGTGAGGGGTCATTCTAAATCCAAACCATTACAAGTGGTGACAGTCTATTTTTTTCCTTCCTGGAATGAAAGGTGACCATGTGCCACTGCATCCAGCTCATTGATACCCATTTTGCCTTTGTTTGTGGATATATTCCCAAATTATTATTATTATTATTATTATTTTTTTTTTGGTACTGGGTATTGAACTCAGGAACATTCTACCTCTGAGCTATATTTTAGCCCTAGTTTATTTTGAAACAGGGTCTTACTGAATTGCTGAGCCTGACCGCAAACCTGCAATCCTCCTGTCTTAGCTTTCCAAATACCAGGATTACAAGTGTATGCCACAATGCCCAGCCTCCAATCCCTTTTTTTGTACTTGCTAATAAGATACTCATCTCCTCAGGTCAAGGAGCAGGTACATGACTCAAACTGGTCTGATTGGATGCTCCATCTCTGGAATTTGATTTGATCTATGACCAGAGGGAGGAGAATTCTAGGTGAGACTACAGGTTGACTATCTCTTATCCAAAATGCTTGAGCCCAACTGGATGAGATGGTGCCGCCTGTAATCCCAGTACTTTGAAAGCTGAGACAGGAGGATCGCAAGTTCAAATCTAGCCTCAGCAACTTAGCAAGGCCCTCAACTATTTAGTGAGAACTTGTTTCAAAATAAAAACTAAAAAAGGGGGGCTGGAGGTGTATGTAGCTTGGAAGTAGAACGCCCCTGGGTTCAATCTCTAGTAACACACACACACACACACACACACACACACACACACACACATGCTTGGGCCAGATGTTGGATATTTTCAGATTCTGGAATATTTGCTTACATATAATGAGATATCTTGGGGATAGGTTCCAAGCATAAAATTTATTTATGTGCATATGTTTCATAAGCACCATGCACATATAATCTGAAGATAATGTTATACAATATTTAAAATATGTGCACAAAACCAAGTTTCATGGCATGGAATTTTCCATTTGTGATGTCATGTCTGTGCTCAAAAAGTTTAAAAGTTTTCGGTTTTGAAGTATTTGGGCTTTAGGATTTTCAGATTAGGATGCGCAACCTGTTTTGAGATTGGTTTGTGCTATGGAGATGCATGGAGAGGCTGGTTCTCATGTTATGAATCTCATCCTATGGCATTCCTTTTGGTCCTGTGAGCTTTTTTGTTTTGTTTCTGTAAATTTCCTTTTGGCTTAAATTAGCTTGAATCAGTTTCTCATGCTTGTGACCAAATACCCTTGTGCAACATACTTTTGAGAGGTTACTAAGTCTGCTCAGTCACTTAGCTGTAAGTAGCAGCACTGTATCTTGACCCCATCAGCCCCACCCATGTTCCAATGATTCTCATTGTCTCCCTAATTCCTTCTAATCTCGTTTCCACACTCATTTTTAGCATTTTGAGGATGCCTGACTTTTCTTAATATGCACTCAGAAAAGCCTGTAATCAGTCTGTGAGCTGTAACTTGGTATCAATACTGGGTCTCATATCCAATAATCCAATAACCAGAGAGTTTTCAAACTGGAGAAATAATATGTTGAGCACAAAGTGGTGACTTTTTTGAGACCTACTGATGTATAATTGGCATACAATAAGGTATACAATATTTAAACAATATATATATATATACATATATATGTATACACACACACACACACACACTAAGGGTACAATTTGACAAGTTTTACCATATACAATCATGAAACCATTACCACAATTAAGATTTGTTAGGAGCTGGGCATGGTGGCGCATGCTTGTAATCCCAGTACTTGGGAGGCTGAGACCAGAGGATCTGGGTTTGCTGCCAGCCTTAGCTACTTAGTGAGGCCCTCAGCAACTGAGTGAGACCCTGTTTCCATGTAAAGAATAAAAAATAGGGCTGGGGGTATAGCCTGGAGGTAGAATGCCCCTGGGTTCAATCCCTAGTATTGCAAAAAAAAAAAAAAAAAGATTTGTTAGGTGGGGCTGGAGTCCTAATTATTCTTAATAATGAGTTAAGACACTTCTGCATACTCTCGCCATTACTTTATTAATCCTATGTTGTCTTAAATTTGGCTGGTAAGAATAAATACTATTTCTAGCTGTGTGCAAGTACCAGACAGACATTGTTCCCTCTAATCCTTTAAGTAGTTCCTTTGGCCTTAGGTAGTTTTCTCTCATGCATGCTCAAATCAATATTCAGAATATTTAAGGGTACCCCACTTCAGAACTCTGTGTGTACAAATCTCTCCTCTCTGATAATTGCTTATGAGTTCCCATTATTTTTATTTCCTTAACTCTCAGGTCTGTCTTTTTAACTCAAGGAGAACCCTGAGCTCTACTTTTTTTTTTTTTTTTTTTCTTTTGCCATACTGGGGATTGAACCCAGGGGAATTTGACCTCTGAGCTACACTCCAAGCCCTATTTTATATTCTTGATTTTTGAAACAGGGTCTCACTAAGTTGCAGAAGGCCTCACTCAGTGCCTGAGGCTGGCTGCGAACCTGCTACCCTCCTGTCTCAGCCTCCCAAGTACTGGGATTACAAGCATGTGCCACCACACCTGGCTCTCCTTTCTCTATTTTACTCTCAACATTCTCTTAAGGTAGGAAACTTGGGCTATTGTAGGGCCCTATCATTCCCCCCTCTCCCATTTCTCAGTTATCATCATCCTTCACCACCTGGTGATCTTAAAAAGCATTACTTAATATATTTTGCTTCATTTTTCAGGCAGGAAAGTAAATCCCATCCATGTTACTCTGTCTTGGAGATATGTGGAAGGCATTAAAGGAAAAAAATATTCAAATGCTTGTTAACTTGGTAAGGAAGACTTTACCCAGGATTAATGCAGTAAGTGGCAAAACTATCAGGATAGAAGAGAGAGAGAGAGAGAGAGAGAGAGAGAGAGAGAGAGAGAGAGAGAGAGAGAGAGAGAGCGAGCGAGCGATTGGGTGGGTTCAATCTGAATACAGAAGAGATACATGGGGATTTATAGCCAGTGAGCAGAGTGGCAGGGGAAGTGCTGGTGGGTAAAAATTACTAAGAGGAGATATCAAGGGTGGGGGCATTTTTTTTCTCACCTGACTTAGAAGGATTTTTGTTATGTTTGGGCTAGGCAATTAATGACAAGGCCTAAGGATAAGACCTGTTGAAACCAGGGCTCAAAGGAGCCTGTCTAAAGTTTGGGCAAGGAAAGAGTCTTTGTTAGTTCCTCTTCTTATTCAAGAAACAAAGAGACATTCTTTTTTTCTTTTGAACAATGTAAGTCACTCAGGACCAATTGTTCACGCAGGACCAAATGAACCGTCTATTTAACCTTGGTAGGAGGGTAGCCAAGTCAAGAAGATTTCTAGATGTTGGGTTCAAAGTATCTTTGACTGGTGGAGTGAGGACAGCAGTGGTAATACAGTGAATCTCCTGATTTTCTGTTCGAGTGTCTTTGGTGATAGTGTAGACATCAGTGTCATGATCATGGTTCTTTCTCAAAGCAGAGCACAGAAGTATTTAGCTTCCTGTCGAAGGGCTTCTATAGAGAGTATCAACGAGGTTCTGGGCTGTCAGATTTTAGTTCCCAGAAAAGTGGCAGAAAAATTGGAAATGTTAGTTTGGAAAGTTGTAGTCAGATAGTAGAGGAAAGCAGAAGAGTTAAAAATTTGGCGAGGACTGATAAACTGTGATAGACGGCCGGGTTAGTTCAACTTATAGGTAGATGGCAAAACCTCAAAGACAAATAGGATCCAAATAATTACCCACAAGTAGCTGCTATAATAACTCCCTTTTTCGATCCAAATTAACCAAAGTAGGATTGTTCCCATTTACAGAGTATGACTTGATTCATTATATTTAGCCTGATTATTGGTGCAACAAGAATGATAATTGACCAAATAGGTCTTTTTAAGTTTTATTTACTGGAACTTTTCATAAGGAATCTCAGATTAGACTTTCAGAAGACTCTCAAGGCCAGGAAGTTAAGTTGAGAACTCACTACTGCACTTCCCCTGCAATGCATATAGATTTGGGTGAATTATTCTCCTCTTGAGGTCTCCAAAATATTCGAAGGTCTTTGAGTCTATCAGTAAGCTAGTTCCCTGACTTACCTATAGGCCTGGGAACGCATTAGGCCAGGTATATGGCTGCTTTTCTCAAGAGGATATCATGAGCATTGGCGCCACAAAGTCAACCTTTGTTTGGCAGCCCTGTCCGTATCTGATTCTATTCATTCTTAATCAAATATGGCATTCTGGCCAGACCAAAGCCTTGGTTATATAACCAACTTCTCCAATTATGTTCTGTTTCAAAAAGGACAGATTTTGCTGGGCGTGGTGGCACACGCTTGTAATCCCAGTACTTGGGAGGCTGAGTCTGGAGGATCCGGGTTCGCGACCAGCCTCAGCTACGTAGTGAGGCCCTCCACAACTTAGTGAGACCCTGTTTCAAAATAAAGAATAAAAAATAGGGCTGGGGTGTAGCTCAGAGGTAGAATGCCCTGAGTTCAATCCCCAGTATTGAAAAAAAAATCAAAAAGGACAGATTTTTATTGAATCATGTAAATATTTATATTGCCATGGAAATAACTATACCCAATAATAGTGTTTGAATTCTGGAAGTATCAGGCAGGGAGAAAAAGAGAAATGTTTTGTTTTTGTCTTTAAAAATGTAGTCTACTAAATTGTTACATGTTATAGACAATAAGAGAAAGGGAAAGGAGTTCCTTATATCTATAACATAGAACACTGAGGAACCAGCAATGATCCAAAAAAAAAGTCATGAAAAATAGTAACTGTTTTGGTTCTTTTGGTCCTATGTGATTAATTCTTCTGGTGCTAGAGCATGAGTTAGCAGTTTCTTGATACTATCAGCTTCCCAGCTAGAGTTCTTAAAATCTTCACTCAGCCCAGTAGTATGATATTTCAGTTATATAAGCACTGCTATCCGAAGCTTGTATTCTGGGTTGTCTGTCATAGTTCTTTCCATGGCTCTCTGAGACGGTCCCTTTTTGTTGAAGATGAACCACTCTGGCCTGTAGCTAATTGAAAGAACTTTTAGAGAGGAATCAGAATAAAATGAAAACTATGTAGATGACAAAAGGTTTGAAATGGTCCCACATATGATGAGAGTTCATTTGACAAGGAAATTTGTTTTTTATTTTTTCCCCTGTGCCATACAACACTTTTAAATGATAACTGTAACAATGAATGATAGACTTATACCATGATATGAAGCAAGAGTATTGACAAATTTCCAGGAAGTTAATAAAATTTTTGAAATACTTATATTAATAATAGTCATACATATAGGGCTGGGGATATAGTTCAGTAGTACAGTGCTCGTTCACCGTAGCATGCACAAGGCCCTGGGTTCAAGTCTTACACAAAGAGAAGAAGAAAAAAAGATGCACATACAAATATGTCCAAAGGATGGTTAAGTATCTCTTTTTTTTGAAAATCCTTTTTATACAATTCAACATATCAAATATCCTCTTTTTTTACAAAATCAAAAGACAATTTTCTAAGGGCCTCATGGGAACTCCCAACATCAGTTCAAGATCAATAATATTTCATTTAGGATTTGATTTGGGGAAAGCAAAATTTTAAAAAATGTCAAAGATCCTAGATCACTATGCAAGAATACCTAGGTGTGTATTTAGTGAGAGCTATGATGAAATATTTCAAAAGCAATTATAGTAGGTAACATGATTATAAAAGAGATTTTAGCTCTTTCAAAAAGCAAGAAAACTCTATTCCCTTAATATCAACCAAGGAAAGTACAAGAAGTTATTCTGATATGATACAGAATCTTTATTTCCTAGATGGATTACTTGAAAGGGTAAACAAAAACCTTTTATTGTCTCTTATTAAGAGAACACTCATAATCCAACAAAAATTATCATTTTAACAGAGTGGAAACCAACCTCTAGTGTCTCATCAGTGTGCCTTTCAGTTTAAAGTTCATTTGCAAAAACCCTACAGGTGAACCCAACGAACTTTAGCCAGCTCTGACTGTACAGATTTCTTTTCCCAGATTTCTATTCTATATGCCTTCTATACTTCTTATATCCTTTCAGTATTTGACCTATAATTTTTGTTTGTCATTGTGGAACAGTCAGTCTTTTTACTTTAGGACAAAATTATTCCCTTACCCTTTCACAAAAAAACACATTTACATTTCTTGCATACTTTACATGCAAAGTTGCTTCCCTTCACCATAATTATTTCTCTTACATTTATTTACATATATGAATTATAATTGTTACCATCAGTAGTCCTCCTACTCTTCCTTCTGCTTCTTGTGTGTATGGGTGTGTGTGGTACTGGGGATTGAATTCTATCCTTAAGCTACACACCCCTCAGCCCTATTTTATTTATTATTTTGAAACAGGGTCTCCCTAAGTTGCCGATGCTGGACTTGAACCTGCAATCCTCTTGTCTTAGCCTCCCAAGTACCGGAATTACAGGTGCATACCACTGGTCCTGGCTAGTAATCCTTCTTTTAGAGGGAAAAGTAGGAGGTAAACAATTGTAGGTTGTCTATCATAGGCTTGGATTCTATAACAGACTAGCAACTTCTCAAGTTAAGAAAAAAAAAAAAGAAAGGAAAAAGGAAGATACAACTGATATTTAGTAAGCATGAGAGGTAACCATGCTGGCTCAAATGAATTCAGTTTAAACTTGTCCAGACCTGAAGATGATGCTGAGATCATCCAGATATTACAAGGATTAGCCCCTGTGAGAACATTTACCAGGCAAGACCAGCCACTGGATTTTTCCGTCTTCACAATCTAACTCCCTGTTCCATCTGGAACGCACATATATGATACTAAAATTGTGCCCAAAGGTTTGATTTTTCAAGTTACTCCCTAATTATGTATGCACATTAATGTGCAGATTTATGGGTTTCATTCTGATGTTTCCATGCAAGCATATATTGTGCTTTGATCATGTCCACCTTCCTTTACCCTCTCTTGTTCCCCTCCCCCCCCTTACCATGGTCCCCTTCTTTCTAAAAGTTCCTCTTACACTTTCAAGTCATTTATTTATTTATTTATTTATTTACTTACTTACTTATTTATTTTTGCGGTACTGGGGATGGAACCTGAGGGCATTCTACCTCTGAGCTACAGCCCCAGCCCTATTTTTTTATTCTTTATTCGGAAACAGGTTCTCACTAAGTTGCGGAGGGCCTCACTAACCAGCTGAGACTGGCTGAGAACCTGGATCCTCTGGTGTCAGCCTCCCAAATGCTGGGATTACAAGTGTGCACCACCATGCCTGGCTCAAGTCATTTATTTTTAGAAAGTAATCAAGTGGAAGAGGATTCTTGCTAAACTGTACTAGGCAAGCTGAACTCCAAGTATGAGGCCTCATTGAAACGAGGGGTCAGAAGGGTTGCTCTAAAGTTTGGTCAATGGGACAGTCTTTGTGAAAGCCCTCCCTCCTATGTGGCACTTTTGTTGCTGACACTGGCCTCGAACCTGCAATCCTCTTGTCTTAGCCTCCCAAGTACGGGGATTACAGGCATGGGCCACCATACCCAGCTTCATATGTAGTATTTAAGATGGTATTTTGGCTGATATTAACAAGGATGATATTGCATGCCTTTCATAGCATGTCAAAAAGCATCAGAACATTTAAGAGTTATGGAGAGAAAATGCTGGAGTTGGAGATGCTGCCTGAGGCAAAAAAAAAAAAAAAAAAAAGAAAGAAAAGAAACTCCTGTTATGGTTTGAATGTACCCTCTACCCCTAGCTCATGTATTGGAAACTTAATCCTCAAATTCACATGTTAATGGTATTTGGAGGCCAGGCATGGTATGGTGGCACACACCTGTCATCCCAGTACTTGGGAGGCTAAAACAAGAGGATTACAAGTTTGAGGCCAGTCTCAGCAACTTAGGTTCTCAGCAACCTAGCTAGACCCTATTTCAAAACAAAAAATAAGCTGGATGTGGTGGTGCACACTTATAATCCCAGTACTTGGGAGGCTGAGACAGGAGGATCCCAGGTTCCTGGCCAGTTTCAGCTATTCATTAAAGCTCTCCACAACTTAGTTTCAAATGAAGAATAAAAAATAGGGCTGGGGGTGTAGCTGGGAGGTAGAATGTCCCTGGGTTACATGCCCAGTACTGAAAAAAAAAAAAAAAAGACATTTGGAGGTGAGGCCTTGAAAAAGAAGAAAAGAGACCCAAGCCAGCATGCCTGCTTTGCCTGGCTATGATGCCCTCCACCATGTTATAGATCTCCATCATTTATAAATTACCCAGGCTGTAGTATTCAGGTATAGCAACAGAAAATAGACTAAGACAAAGACACTAGGCTAATTTCTGTGCCAGTATTGAAAAATTGCTCTGGTATTAAATTCCAATAAAAATATAGAAAGCAGTCAGAGTCTGGGTGCCATGTAGGCTCTCAGTCAGGGAGAAGCATAACTTGGCCTGTTACACTCCAGAACTCCTCCTGCCCCTGCCCTTTGTCCCAATGTTAACCCATAGTAAGGATGTAGAGGAAATTAAAGCTTTTAGCCTTAGAAATACATAGAGGCAACTGAAGCCTTTAGCCCTACAAATATATAAAAACAATTAAAAGCCTAAGATCACAGTGACTCTGCCTAGTGCATTTTAAGGCCATAAAGATAGCAAGGACCTTGTGCCTTGCTCTTAGAGATCACACACAGCTACACTGGCTATAATTAACACCTCTGTTTCCCTCCTATTCTTTGGTGTGGGAAATGTAAACTCCATATGTTACTTCAAAGCACCATAGCTGATGGGCAGCCAACGCAGCCCAATACAACAGAGGTAAAAACAAGGTAGATTATTGACTTCTGCACATAGGGAGGGCACTATCTGGAGACAAAAGGCACTACCTGCCTAAGTAATAAGTTACTAGCCCATTGTCTTGGTAATGCTGATAAGAACATACAATATGAAAACTGTATTTAAGGGCCAGAGTCTGAGAGGGTAGAGAGTTCCATTTTTGGGCTCTCCATCATGTCTTCCATGTACATTGCTTTTCTTCTCTTTCCTTTCTATTTCCCACTGACTTTGTAATAAAGATTTGTTGAAACTGCAACCAAGCTATTAGTTGTTTTTTGTTTGTTTTTTTGCGGTACTGATGAGGTAGCTTAGGAAGTAAAATGTTAGGTAAAAGGAGGTATCGGAAAAATTCATAAAAAATCTGGAGAGTGTGAGTCCAAAACTCCACCCCTTGGAAGTTTTTTTCTTTGTTTCGGCCCAAGAGAGACCTGCCCAAGAGAGACCTGTACCGCCAAATTCCGGAAGAGCCCAGCCCACCTAAGCAGTACACACCTGGAAAGAGGAGGAGCCAGCTTGTCTGGGACCTGCCCTCACCTGGAGCCCAACCTACCGATTACTTGGAACCTGAGAGAGAGGGGCTGGAAATGAGGACCCCGCCCTCTCATATACCCCCTGGATTTTCCACGTGTTCCCTCTCTCGGCGCTTGCTCGTGATCGGGGAAATATGCCCTAGGACTTGGTCGTGGGGGGACCCCTGTCTCCCTTTTCCTTTTTTTCCTCTGCATCCAAGTTTTTCCTTCCCAGTTTTTTTCTTAAATTAAACCTGCCAGATGTTGTAAATGACATGTGTTAAAATTCTTTTTTTCACAATATCAAGAACCTGGTTTTTATATTACCTTATTTTTTGGGGTACATTCGGCACCCCATCACAGTACTAGGGGTTGAACCCAGGAGCATTCTACTTCCGAGTTACCCCCCAGCCCTATTTTTTATTCTTTATTTTGAAACAGGGTCTCACTAAGTTGCGGACTGCCTCACTAAGTAGCTGAGGCTGGTGCGAACCCGGATCCTCCAGTCTCAGCCTTCCAAGTACTGGGATTACAAGCATGCACCACCACACCCGCCTTCTATTAGTTTTAATTTCCCAATTCGACTTATCTATTTGAGTTGAGGAAAAGAGCTCTCAGTGCTGTTACAACCATAACAATTTCTACTTAGGAAACTATGAAAAAATTGGCTCTAACTTTGTCATCATCTGATTAGGAGGGTTGATCTGATGTATAGTCAAGGAAAGAAGGTTATAACTTCTGATGATGGGCAGACTCTGAGCAAAATCCAGACTGTGGGGACAGGAAAGAAAGAGGGCTTTCTTTTTTTTTTTTTTTTTTTTTTTTTTTTTGCAGTACTTGAACTCAGGGGCATTCTACCTCCGAGCTACACCCCCAGCCCTATTTTTTATTCTTTATTTTGAAACAGGGTCTCACTAAGTTGCAGAGTGCCTCACTAGGTAGCTGAGGCTGGCCGCGAACCCGGATCCTCTGTTCTCAGCCTCCCAAATGCTGGGATTACAAGCGTGTGCCACCATGCCCGGCTGTGGATTCCCAGTCTGGGATCTGGCTAGAAATAATAAAGGTCATAACAAAAATGTTACAGTGATTGCAATTAACTTTTTGTTTATTTATTTATTTTTTTTACAACCCAGGGGCATTCTACCTCCAAAATATATCCCCAGCCTGATTTCATTTTTTATTTTGAAATAGGGTCTTGCTAGGTTGCTGAAGGTCTCTCTGTTGCTGAGACTGGCCTTGAATGCAATTAACTTTTGAAGACTTCCTTGGCATAGGGGGTGTAAATGTCTATCTCTAGGTCTTTAACTGATACCTAGGGCATTTAGTTAATGTTGAAAGACAAAATACTGCTTAGGAATACACTCCAGGAAATGGTGGTGGGAGGGTCAAAACTGGAAAGACTATTAGGAAGTTCTTTCCTAGAGGGAGCTGTAAACAACTTTTCCTGTCTTCATCTCTAGTAAATGCCAACAGTTTTGTTAATTAGCATACTGGATTCTAGAAATAATTTTCATTGATGAAACGAAGAGGTATTCAAAATAGGTGGATTCATTGGAAATACTGCCCTTACATAAATAAGATATTATGATCTAAAGCTGGGTGTAGTGGTACATGCTTGTAATCCCAGTACCTGGGAGGCTGAGATAGGACTACAGGTTCAAGGGCAGCCTCAGCAACTTGGTGAGATAATCAGCAACTCAGGGAGACTCTGTTTTAAAAAAATAGGGCTAGGGGTGTAGCTCAGAACTAGACCATCCCTGGGTTGAATCCCTAGAACCAAAAAAGAAAAAAGAAAAAATATTATAATCTAGGATGCCTAATTGACAATTTAGACCCTTCCAAATGTCTCTGTTTTAGGATATAAAACAGGAGCTTTATCTACAGCTCATAGGAGGGTTCTTGCACCTGACTCTTACTAGATGTTTAACTTAAACTTGCTGTTATAATATTGTCACATCTGCCTTCAGCAAATCTGTTATGCAAGGTACTTGTCACAGTGCCAACAAAACAGAAAAGCAGTCCTTCATTGAGTTTACAAAACTGGTTGGACAACTTGTTTTGTGCCTACTGGCTTCTAAATGTTTGTTTTATGACCAGATTCAGTCTGAGAATTGTTTTCATTGTAACATACTACCTGGTAATAAAGTTGAGGAGAGGCAACTTATAGCCATCCCCCATCTATACTACAGATCTTCAAAGCCCACACATGAGTGTTGGTGTCTTTTTTGTTTAGGGGGAGTTCAGAAGCCCTGATCTCTGATAAAGCATGAGTCCACTGGCAAGGACCCTATTATAGCAGAAGTATTCTTCACTATCTTTATATGGCCCCTTGTATTTCCACATGTTGATACCTTACCAGTTATAGAAGTTATATCAGTTCTTTCATCAAGATGTATAGCACTAACTATATGGTATCGAGGTAGGGATCAATTAAAAGATAGCACTCTGCCACACCAGTGGTCACTGTTTAAATGTGTGTGTTTTTATTTTAACTTGTATAGCTAAATCAGTTTTAGTTTTTGAATGATACTTAAAACAGTGCTGCATTCCCTGCAGCCCACAAAATCCCCCAAGGCTTCAACTGCATGCCCCCAGCCCAGCTCAACCCAGTCCAAAGTGTTCTTTTTCATTTCAAAAGGCACAGAAAAATTCCTCCACTCTAACTTCTTTTGCATTCAGGGTATTATTTTATTTTTCCTTTTAATGTATTTAAGTGCCACCACACAGTATAGAAAGAAGTACTGCTTCTTTCTGTGGCCCATCTCATATCCTTGTACCAGGAGTGCAACGTTGGGCTACTCCATACCTCTGTGGCCATCCACTTTTGTTTTCTAAGTAAGAGGATGCTGTTTGCACTGTGAAATTCCTTTTGAGATCCCCATGAATAAAACAAGTAAGACCACTAGAAGCCCTTAGACTCACTTAAATTCCATATGTTCTAAGAATGGCATTGTCTAATTTTAATGTTAGCACAATGATCAGTTGAGAGCCAAAACATTAATATGGGATGAGCATTTGTGGACAATACTTTCATGAGACTTTGTGGCAGCCACTGTCTACATCAACTCGTCAGTCTGAAACTCTCTTTCTGGTATATACTCATAAATACCACATAAATGTGTGTATATGTAATAGGTAAGTATAACCCTAAAACAGTTGGGTGTGCCTTGCCACTACAATAAAAAGTCATGTTGAAAAACTACCATCAAGTTATTATTTTTTTCACTTTTGACCTTGAATTAAGCTTTGTGACCACTCTGCAAAAACAAAACCAACATAAACATACCCTCACACAATTATCACATGTTAAAGGACTCCACACAAGTGTTAATGGATGGCAAACAAAGTTTTCAGAAAGGGCCTTTGCTTTTTGTTAGTAGCAAAATAAACATTTCCAAAGGAGGTAGTTACCTCTTCCTGAAAGCTGGAAGATGGGAACAGAGGATGAGAGATGACTGTCTCACTGGGATTTACGTCAGTGGACAGCTGACTAGTGGTATATATGAGGCTCAGAGTGCTACTATTCAGGAAAATCAAGGAGATTTGAGGGACTCATCAAACTATAGCGATTATTCTTTCATATGAACTTATAATATTTGTTGATAAGTTTTATGTAGTTGAAAGATTCTTGGATTTTGAATCAGAAACTCTAGGTGATAGAAGAGAGGTTAGTTTTCTTTTTTTTATATTTAAGCAAAACCACTTTTTGCTTACTTTCTGAAATGAGAAAAAAGGGAAATTAGGTTGATTCTGGGCTAGGAATTGATGCCATATATAATGAAATTTCCCTAAAGCTGCAATTATATTTTAGCTTGCTTTAAATAGTAGATTTTTGCCTTTAGTGTAGTTATAGTTTTTTTATTAGAATAAAAAATGAGGGGCTTGGGAATAGCCCAGTGGTAGAATACTTGCCTAGCATGCACAAGGCCCTGGATTTGATTGGGAAAAAAAATGTAGTGCTACAGACTCACTCTTCTTGGGTATGGAGGGTACTAGCATATGCCACTAACCCATCCCCCCTTAAAAACAAGCAAAAAAAAGAAGAAAAAAAAAAACATTTCCCAAAATGTATTTCTCTGACTTGGGGAGCTTTTCTTGGTGAGTCAGAGATCAGAAGCAGCATGTAAGTTTGGTGGAAAGATCTGGGACAACTGTGCACCTCCAGAAGTATATGAAAGTGATTTGTGATGGAAACTCCTTGGAAATATGGCCTGGTCTATTATTTGAGCAAAAGACACCTAAGTGAGCCAGGTGCACTGGTGCATACCAGTAATCCAAGCTACTTGGGAAGCTGAGGCAGGAGACTTGCAAGTTTAAGACCAGCCTTGGCAACTTGGTGAGCTCCTGTCTGAAAATAAAATTAAAAGATCTGGGGGTGTAGTTCAGTAGTAGAGTACCTGCCTAGCATGTTTCAGGCACTGAGTTGGATTGGAAAAAAAGTAGTGCTGTAGATTCAGGCCTCTTGGATATGAAGCTCATTCTTGGATATAGCTCAGTGGTAGAGTGCTTGCCTGGCATGCTGGAGGCCCTGGGTTTGCTCCCCATGCTGCAACAACACAAGACAAAAAACAAAACACTCGTCTAAGTGGACTTTATAGCCTAGGGAATCCCAAGGTTTTATTTAATTTTTATACTTTTATTGTGGTAAAATAGATACAAAATTCACCCTTTTAATCATTTTAGGTGCCATTTTAGTGGCATTAATTATAATGTTGCACAACCTTCATCACCATGTATTTCCAAAACATTTTCATCATTCCAAATAGAAGCTCAGTATTTACTAGGGATAACTTCCTGTCTCCTCACTCCTCAGTCTCTGGTAATTGCTATACTACTTTCTGTCTCTAATGAATTTGCCAATTCTAGGTAACTCCTGTAAATGGAATCAGACAGTATTTGTACTTTTGTATCTGGTCTCTTACATAGCAAGTCTCATCCATATTGTAGCATGTGTCACAGCTCCATTTTTTTTAATGGATGAATAATGTTTCTATGTATGAGTATAATGTATTCTGTTTTTGTATTAATTCCTTGATAGGACTTCTTACTTGAGAAAATTGTCGCTGAGAACATAAAAGGACACTTTCCCCAATGAATGATAAAGTAGATATTCCTTTCCATTGAACAAGACGTGGTTGCTAGGTACTAGGCTGTTAAACCAGAGCTCAGGGATGGCATTCCTTTGATTGGCACAAGAACCTAATAAAAATCATTTTGTACCCTGAATGTCCAGATTAAGTTGATTTTCCTTGTGCCTAGGGCTATAAGACTTTCCCTGGACCCAGGGAAAAACACACTCTTTATGTCCTAAATTTTGTGTGATAGGAAAATTTTCAACTGGTGAAGTATTTGTAGTTGGATACATTTTGGGGCATTGAATTTTTAAGAAATAAAATACACAAAATGTATTCTTTAAAAATCAGGTAGAATGATTTGAAGCTTTAATACACCTGTGAAGTAGCATGATGTAGAAGAGAATGCATACTCTTTTCCAGTTTCAGAATATGTATTATATATAGTTCTCTGACAGGAATAGAGATCTGTCCCTGCCTACCCCTCTGATTTTGTTCTAACTTTTGCTATAGCTTTCCTCAACTCACTTCTTCATGTATGCATTAATCAATTAGTTAACATGGCACATAATAAGCAATAATTATTATTCATCAATAAGTATACTGCAAATAACTTATAATAAATTAATAATTAACAATAATTTAAGACTTTGTTGTAAGTAATATTTTAATAATTAAAAATGAAAATTGGTTGGTTTTAGTCAAAGGTATTCATGAGTATCTAAAAGTCCTCCCTCCAGATACTACTGGCCTTACTCTGTTGCCATTCTAAGAAGCCAGCCTTTTAATGCTGAGAACATTGACTAGTGTTAGAGCCACACCACAGAGGGAGAGGCTGAAGGTTCCAGGAGAATGTTTACATTCACCACCGTCTAAGTAACCACTGCTGGTCATCTCACAGAAACTTCTTGCATTCTTGGTACCAGTTAATAACTAACTTTGTGTGAGAATCTACAATAGGGTGTTTTCACCACTCTTCAGACATTTGATCCTCCCATGAACTAGGTAGATGAGACAAGAGAGGGATGGGAGCTGCAGACCAGGAGCTTGAGCCCAATCTTCACCCTATAAATCCTGCCTTTCTCCTTCTACTCCAAGGAGTTCACTGACACTGGAAAGTATGACTTTGAGAAGGAAACGGGCACAGGGCTTTGCAAAGTATGGCTGAATTAGCTGGTCAAAGTTCTTCTGGAGTCGAGAAGCCAGGAGCCAGGCCAGGTCAGTGGTGCACACCTGTAATCACAGTACTTGGGAGGCTGAGATAGGAGGATTGCAGGTTTGTGGCCAGCCTCAGCAACTTAGTGAGGCTCTCTGCAACCTAGCAAGACCCTGTTTCTAAATTAAAAATAAAAATAGGACTGGGAGTGTAGCTCAGAAGCAGAATGCCCTTAGGTTCAATCAGAAGAAGAAAAAAGAAGGAGGAGGAGGAGGAGGAGGAGGAGGAGGAGGAGGGGAGGAGGACCAGGAATCAGGAGCTCATTTAAACTTCCATTCCAGTGAAAGGCTAGACACACTCATACATGCAGACAGAAATTACACTTCCAACTGAACATGGCAGGTCTGACGTCATGCACTTGTGTCCACAGAATAGCTGAGCTGTGTATTAGGATTGATTGCCTTGTATCTGAATATTAAGACCATGGTCCATGCAGGAAGGCTTAGTCTTCTTTGACATGCATGAGTTTTCCTAAATTATACCAAGTGGCACATCCTCAGATAGGAAGCCACAGACAGGCTGAAGAAGGTATCCCCAGGTTTCTTCTGAGCCTTATTTCCTGGGTCTGAAATTTGAAGAGCTGAACATCACTAAAAGGATTGTAGGGATTCCATCCAAGATGGCATCTGAGTGAAACACCTCTCCTCAGGCACTGTGAACTCGAACCAAATATGCCATAAAAGCAGCTTCTTGACGGAAGAAAAAAAAAAGCAACAAAAAAGCAAACAAAGCCACGAAAATTGAACTACAACTAAAGAGACTCCAGAAACCAGACCAGGAAGAGCAAAGGAGCCCGTCTGCACAGCAGCAGCCCCAAGCCACCACGGTGGCCATTAAGCTGCAGCCCAACATGGGGGTCTACTAACCCCGCTGCGAACCCAGTGACCAGGCATGGAGTAAGTGACTCCAGAACTCCATATCCTAACCAGGCAGCAGATTCCCACACCTTCCCCAGTGACCAGAATTCAGGGGACCACCAGAGATAAACAGTGATCAAGAACACCTGGGACAACCATCTTAAGCCTGCAGTGAGGAAACCCAGCTCACCCCTCCCACCGGAGCCAGAGCAGCAGGGATCTGTAAGTTGGATTGCACCCCTGGGGTGCAGGGGCCCCTATACAAAGGACAGACTCAGTCACCCGCCCTCCTAGCTATTGGATAGGAGCAGAACTGTGGGAGGGACCCAGTACACTCAGGGCATAGAGAAATTCCAGGCACCCTGGTAATGCTCGGCATTTAGATTACACTCCTACCACCAGCGAAGGCAAAGAGAGAGAGACAGAGACAGGCCCTGTGGAGAGCTCAGAGACACAAGCTTGCAGCGAGAGAGGCATCAGTGGAACCTCCTGCTTGCACTGACAGAGCAAATAAGAATGCCAGAGACACACTCAAAAATTTAAGCTTTGTACTTACAAACTAGCAGGGTTTTTGTTTTTGTTTATTGTTGTTGCTTTTTGGTTTGGGGGAGGATTTTTTTCTGTGTGTGTGCTATGTTTTATTTGTTTTTACTCTGTTTTCACTTTGTATTGCCTTGATTTATTTATGTTTGTTTGGATGATTGGTTGCTTTGTTATTTTTTGCTTAGTTTGTTGAATCTCCTCCTTATGCCTTTTACAAGCTCCCCTCCCTCTCTCCCACCTATATTCTTCTCCTGAACATTTTTTCTTTTCACTTTTCATTTTCCTATCTCATATCAAGACCATCTCATACTACCACACCTAAAACTCTACATTGACTACCAGAATCCCCCGACATATCCACTACTTCTAATCTTTACCATATATCACCTGAACACACTCAACCTCTTATTCCACTGGACCATACCTTCTATTTTACCTTATTCTTGAATTCATCACTGTGACTTCTCACCCAACCTTTACCACTGAATACAACCTGTCCCTGTATATACCAGTGGACATCTCTAAACCCCCACTGCAGAGATTGGACAAGAAAGCTTGCAAGAGCAGCAAAGATATAAATTTAAGAACAGGGAAATCATGGGAAGGAAAAACAGCAAAGAATCAATGTACCACCACAACCCCACAAAAGAGAACTCAACAACTATGAATGGCAAAGATTACCAGAAGACCAATTCAGATCTTTAATAGTAGAAACAATACAAAACTTCCAGAAAGAATGCAGAGAGAGCTGGAAAGAAATAAAGAAACAAATAAACAAAGAATCTGACACCCTGAACAGGAATCAAAGAGAAGCCTTGAAGGAAATGAAGGATGTGAAAGATGCAACGATTGAAATGAAGGCATCAATACAAATGATAAAGAGTAGATTAGACCACACGGAAAATAGACTATCACTTTTAGAAGATGACCATTCCAAAAATGAATCTGTAGTACATAATTTAGAAAACAAAATTCGACAGTATGAATTGGACATGGATGAGATCTGGGCCAATTTTAAAAGAGCTAACCTAAGAATAATAGACATAGAAGAGGGATTAGAAGTTGAAACTAATGGAATAAACAATCTCTTCAAAGAAGTAATATCAGAGAATTTTCCAAACATAGAAAGAGAAGTTGACACACAGGTTCAGGAAACATACAGAACTCCCTCAAGACAAGACCAAAGAAGAGGTTCACCACACCACATAGTAATCAAGCTGACTAATGTAGAGGCTAAGGAAAGAATTCTTAAGGCAACAAAAGTAAAAGGCCAAGTGACATTTAGAGGCAAACTAATCAGAATGACTCCAGACCTCCCAAATCAAGTCATGAAAGCCAGGAGGAGTTAGAGTAACATATTCCAAACAATGAAAGAAAATAACTTGCAGCCAAGGTTCTTCTACCCAACAAAACTCTCTCTCAAAATTGATGGGGGTATGAAAACCTTCCATGACAAACAGAAACTGAAAGAGTTTTTGTCTTGCAAACCAAAACTAGAGAAAATACTCAAAGAGATCAACTGCAAAGAAGAACTAACAAGCAAACATCAGAACCAGAGAAACAATAATTTCCAGGAAGCAAACAACTAAGCAAAGAAGAACAAACACCACTAAAAACAGAAGTCAAAACTAAAAATGTTAGGAATTAAAAGTCATCTCTCAACAATCACACTGAATTTAAATGGTCTCAACTCCCCAATAAAAAGGCACAAGGTGGCAAAATGGATTAAAACCCAGAATCCATCTATATGCTGCCTGCAAGAAACACACCTTACAAGCAAAGATTCCTACAAACTAAAGGTGAAGGGCTGGAGAAAGGTAATCTATGCTAATGGAACTCGAAGACAAGCAGGAGTAGCAACCATGATATCAGATAAATTAGACTTCAAGCCTAAACTTATTAGAAGAGACAAAGCAGGTCATTTTTTTTTACTAGTAAAAGGAACAATCCAGCAAGAGGAAATAATAATTATCAACATCTATGCTCCAAACATAGGTGCAGCCACTTTTATAAAACAAACTCTGCATGGTATAAAGACACTCATAGATCCCAATACACTAATATTGGGAGGCTTCAATACTCCTCTCACACCACTAAACTGATCTTCTAAACAAAAGGTCAGTAAAGATGTCTCAGACTTAAATAATACCATAAACTCAATGGACCTATTAGACACATATGGACTCTTTCACCCAACTACAGCTGAATTCACATTTTTCTCAGCTGCACATGGAACCTTTTCCAAAATAGACCACATTCTGGGCCACAAAGAGAGAAGTGGCAAATTAAAAAAATGTAATATAATTCCCTGCATCTTTTCAGACCACAATGGAGTGAAATTAGAACTCAACTCTAAGAAGACCCAGAGTAACATGTAAACACATGGAGACTGAACACCACACTGCTGAATGAGGATTGGGTCATTAGAAGAAGTAAGGGGAGAAATAAAAAAATTCCTAGAAACCAATGAAAACAGTGACACAACATATTGAAACCTTTGGGACACTTTGAAGGCAGTACTAGTAGGAAAATTTATAGCACTGAGTGCCCACATAAGAAGAACAGAAAATCACCAAATAAATAACCTAATGACACAGCTCAAAGCACTTGAAAAACAAGAACAGTCTAACCCCAAAGGTAGTAGAAGATGGTAAATTATGAAATTCAGAGGAGAAATTAATGAAGTATAGAATAAAAAAACAATACAGAAAATCAACAAAACCAAAAGCTGGTTTCTTGAAAAAATAAACAAGATAGATAAACTATTGGCCAACCTAACCAAAAGAAAGAGAGAATCAACCCAAACTACTAAAATAAGAGATGAAAAAGGTGATATTACCACCGACACTGTGGAAATACAGAGGATCATTGGAAACTATTTTGAAAAACTATACTCCAACATAATGGAAAATCTAGAAGAAATTGACAATTTTCTAGATACACATAACTTTCCTAAATTGAGTCAAGAAGGTATAGAAAACTTAAATCGACCAATAACAATCAAAGAAATAGAAACAGCAATAAAGAGTTTACCATCAAACAAAAGCCCAGGGTCAGATGGTTTTCCAAGTGAATTTTATAAAACATTTATAGAAGAGCTAATCCCAATACTCCTCAAACTATTACGAAACAGAAAGAAATGGGACCCTCCCAAACACATTCTATGAAGCCAATATCACATTAATACCAAAGCCAAATAAAGACAGCTCAAGAAAAGAAAACTATAGGCCTATATCATTGATGAACTTCGATCCAAAACTGCTAAACAAGATACTAGCAATGCGCATTCAAAACCACATCAAGAAAATTATACACCATGACCAAGTCGGGTTCATCCCAGGGATGCAAGGCTGGTTCAACTTAGGAAAAACAATCCATGTAATTCATCACATAAACAGAATCAAAGACAAAAATCACATTATCATCTCAATTGATGCTGAAAAAGCATTTGACAAAATCCAACACCCATTTATGCTAAAAGCACTGCAGAGAATCAGAATACAAGGAACATACCTCAACATCATAGAGGCAATATACAATAGGCCCACAGCCAACATCATATTAAATGGAGAAAAACTGCAAGCGTTCCCACTAAAAACAGGAACAAGACAAGGATGTCCATTATCACCTCTTCTGTTCAATATAGTAGTTGAGACTCTAGCCAGAGCAATAAGGCAAGAGAAGGAAATCAAAGGGGTAAAAATAGGGAAAGAAGAACTAAAACTATCCCTTTTTGCAGATGGCATGATACTATTCTTAGAAGACCCAGCAAAGTCAATAAAAAAATTTATAGAACTGATCAACAAATTCAGCAAAGTGTCTGGATACAAAATCAATCTTCAAAAATCAGAAGCTTTCCTGTATGCCAACCATAAATCCACTGAAAAAGCAATCGAAAAAACAATTCCACTCACAATAGCACCCCCAAAAATAAAATACTTAGGGATAAACCTAACCAAGGAGGTAAAGGATCTCTATAAGGAAAAGTATAAAAAGTTGAAAATAGGAAACGATGAAGACCTTAGAAGATGGAAAGATCTTCCATGCTCTTGGATAGGCAGAATACATATCATCAAAATGGTCATCTTACCAAAAGTGATCTATAGATTCAATGCAATACCCATGAAATTACCAAGGCCACTCCTCACAGACATAGAAAAATCAATACTTAAATTCATTTGGAACAATAAAAAGCCCAGAATAGCCAAAGTAGTTCTTAGTAACAAGAAACATGCAGGAGGTATCACAATATCTGATTTCAAACTCTACTACAAAGCCACAGTAAGAAAAACAGCATGGTATTGGCACAAAAACAGATACATAGACCAATGGAACAGAATAGAAGATTCAGAAACAGACCCACGTGCTTACAGTCAACTGATTTTTGACAAAGGAGCCAAAAACATACACTGGAAAAAAGATAGCCTCTTTATCAAATGGTGTTGGCAAAACTGGTTAACCATATGAACGAAAATGGAAATAAACCCTACTTTCTCACCCTGCACAAGAGTCAACTCAAGATGGATCAAAGACCTGGAAATCAGGCCAGAGACCTTGCAGCTACTTGAAGAGGGCATAGGCCCAACACTTCAACACATAGGCACAGGTAAAAACTTTCTCAACAAGACCCCAAAAGCACAAGCAACTCAAAGGAAGATCAATACATGGGATTGCATTAAACTGAAGAGCTTCCGTGCAGCAAAGGAAACTATCAAGAACCTCAACAGAAAACCCACAGAGTGGGAGAAAATTTTTGCCAACTACTCTTCTGATAGAGGACTAATATCTAGGATATACAGAGAACTCAAGAAACTCACAGCTTAGAAAATAAATAACCCAATCAAAAAATGGGCTAAGGATCTAAACAGACACTTCACAAAAGAAGAAATACAAATGGTTAATAAATGTATGAGGAAATGTTCTACATCATTAGCAATCAGAGAGATGTAAATCAAAACTACCTTGAGATTTCACCTAACTCCAATCAGAATGGCAATCATAAAAATCATGAACAACAACAAATGCTGGCGAGGGTGTGGAGAAGTGGGAACTCTAATACATTGTTGGTGGGATTACAAATTAGTGCAACCGCTTTGGAAAACAGTATGGAGGATCCTCAGATAAATGGGAATGAACCTACCATATGATCCCGCAATACCACTTCTGGGTATCTACCCAAAAGAATGGAAACCAAACTATCAGACCAACGCATGTGTATTTATGTTTAGAGCTGCACAATTCACAATTGCCAAACTATGGAAACAGCCAAGTTGTACATCGACAGATGAATGGATTACAAAACTATGGGTCATGTACACAACGGAATTTTACTCAGCCATAAAGAAGAACAAAATCATGTTATTTGCAGGGAAATGGATGCAACTGGAAAACATTACGTTAAGTGAGATTAGCCAGTCACAAAGTGTAAAGAAGCATATGTTCTCCCTAATATGCGGGTGCTAGGGAGAAGATGGGGCATAAGAGGGTCTCCAGATGAAAAAGGAGAAACTCTAGATAAGCAAAGAAGTTGACTTAACTGAAGGGGGGAACACCTTAATGCACATGATTTACTTTCACAAAAATCACTAAACTGAACTTGAGAAGGAGGGAGGAAGAGGGAGTGGGGAGGGAATTGCAGAAGAGGTTAAATGAGAAATGTGTACATATATGTCTTTATCAGCTTGTACCTAACAAAGATGTATGATTACAATGCACCAATTAATAAATTAAAAAAAGGATTGTAGGTAGTAGAGTTAAGTAAGACTCCAGGGTCTTGGAAGCAGTCTAAGAATCCTACAGTAGAGGCTCAAAAAGCTGTATTTTCTAAGACAAAGTCAAACAAAAATATAGAAACAAATCTCCACATGAAAAGGTTTTACTTTGGATAATACCAAAGAATAGGATTGAAATCTGGGGCTTTTGTGTCTGAAGGAGTGGCCTCTGGTATGTCTGAGGAACAAAGGAGAGGTTGAGGTTTTACTGGGGAAGAAGAAAATCTCCCTAAGATGTTTTGAAAGAAAGCTCATTGCACCTGTGGTGCCGTGCAAGCACTGGTGAGCTGGTTGGCCAGTGGGCACAGTTGCCAGGTAAAACTAGTCTTAAAGTCATAGCAGGCTGTTTCTCGTTGGACTGGGACTGGGAGATAGCGTATCAGAGAAGTGTCCTTGTGTGAGTGGTTGTCTGTCCTTGTGATGGTTCCTGTTATCTGCCAAATCATGCATAAGAGCTCACTCTTCAGGGCCTTCTGTGGCTCCATTTGCTAGTGCTTGACACAAGTGACTCCATTTTGAATCTGAGAAGTTTCACATCTAAGACAGGAAATTCAGAATTCTTGGTGTGTTCATTTTACTATCCCAGAATGTTCACATTAGGAACATTTCAGTTAAGGGGTTCAATGTTGTGCCGGCGGTGTAGAGTGGGGAGACCAGGTGGGGAGAGGAAGATATTAGAGAAAAGGTCATGTGCCCACCCTTGGGCCAAAATGTCAAATGAGGAGAGGGGGGGTCTCTCCATCCATACTACCCAAACAAATTTAATAGACCTCTGGGGCCAGTACCTATGACAGAGTCTACCTGCCTTTCTCAGCATTTGAGGGAACATGGGATTTCCCAAAGTGGGTACTTGTTTGTGGTTCTTTTAGTATTTCAAAGTCAAACAAGGGAGATATACTGTGAATCTAAACAAAAAGAAATGAAATATTGCTTCTTTTTTCATGGTCTCTTTGTACACAGACTGTCAGAGATTTTAGTCTTACGGAAATTCCCCACGCTTCCCACTATCATTTAGTCTATGTTTATCTGTATCTGAAGTTTTAGTGTTTTTTGGTTATCATACTCTACCTTGGAATCTATCCAAACACTATAACATGTGACGTAATGTTAATAGGTGCCTAAATCTTAAGTTTTCTTTCTTTTTTCCCCAAGAAATTCTTTGGAAATTTTCTAGGAAACTAACTCCTTAAAAATGTCAAGCAGAGTTTCCCAAAGGAGATTAAACTTAAATTTGCCCTTGGGGGCAGACTGTTCCCAAAGGCAAATTTAAGTTTGACTGGGTCTTCACCAATTAACCAGACATAAGTCATGTGTGCTAGGGCTTTGCTTTTGATACTTTTTTTTTTTTTTTTTTTTTTTTTGGTGGTGCTCATAGAGGCACAAAGAAGAGGAAATGATTCTTGGCTCTGTAGGGATTCAGAGCGAGTAGTACTGCATCCCACTCTATGGCCCGATTCTGCCTGCTGGTTCTTGTGGTGAGGCTGTATTCTTCTTGGAGCAATTAATTGTAAAAGCTGGAAGGTTGTGGCAGCATTCTGCCAGACGATCAAGCAGATAGGATTGTCACCCTGTGCTGGAGGAGAGGGTGTCTACAGAGGGGCTTTGGCCCAGCTCTCTGTGGACTGGATCTCTTGAATAAGTATGATCCCACCAACTTGGTAGCTTCACGGACTATGCAAGCAATATAAATAATTAAAAGAGACTGGGATTCAGGCAAATTGTAGGATATAGTAGGCTCCACTTAGAAGAGAGAGCTACTTCTGAGCTTGAACTAATGACTGACACAGATACATAGACGGACTATTGCTGTGTCGTTCTATTTCTTTGAAAGAAGATGGACAACTTGATTTTTTTTAATACTAGGGACTAAACCCAGGGTCGTTCTACCTTTAAGCTACACCCCCAGCCCTATTTTTTATTCTTTATTTTGAAATAGGGGCTCACTAAGTTGCAGAGGGTCTCACTAAGTAGCTGAGGCTGACCACCAACCTGCAATCCTCCTGTCTCAGTCTCCCAAATACTGGGATTACAAGCATGTGCCATCAAGCCCAGCTGACAGACAACTTGCCTTTTTATGTGAAATTTGTTGACATAAATTTGGTAACAATTCATTGTTTAAAACTGCATGACTCAAACATAATGTGACTGAACTTGATTTGCACCTTTCGACTCTTATGTTCAGAGAGAATTATGTGGCATGGGTTAGGAAGCAAGGTCACACAGACCTGTGGGGAAGGAATGGGGACTTCTTGGAATGGAGCAGATATTCCCATTGTCAGTACTCCTGGCAAGCAGCCAGTCCTCGGACAGGCAATTAGGAGGCAGGCAGACTCTACTCCCAGTGGAGGGAAACTCCTCCTCTCTCTGAGTCTCTGGCAGGCTGGCTTGGACTGTGGGGTGGGTTATGCCCAGAGCACTCCTGTGAGGCCTGCACTGTCCCTCCCTAGGAAGGCAGGCCGGAGTCGGCCTTTGCACAGCTCTGTCACTGTCACCCTCTGCTTTGAGCAAACTTTCTCAAGCATCTTCAAGGCCTTATTAAAAGTTGTAGCCCAGTTTCAGCAGTGTGTAGAGGGGAATGAAGCAGAGCTGAGTGAAAGGAAGAGAGTGTGTGCCCCTTTCTCAAGGCCTGAGTTGGGGGGGGGGGGCTAATGGCGCCAGAACAGAGGCTATATCCAGAATGCCAGCAGGGGGGAACACAGCTATGTAGCTCAGGGGGCAGGGCAGGTTTATGAGGAACCTATTCCTGAACACATGTGACAGCCCAGCGGGGAATCCCAGAACACCTGAAAGATACTTTGAGGGGTTTAATTTCCTGTGTGGGCAGATAGGTCTTTTAGTCAGCTCTTCATCTCTGTGACCAGAATACCTGACCAGAACAACTTAGTGGAGGAAAAGTTTATTTGGGGCCCATGGTTTTGGGGGACATTCTGGATCCAAATCATAACATAGGTGATGTGACTGATTGCAATTAGAATACTGAACTCACCCCTTTGTTGTAGCCACAGGTGGTGGATCCTTTGGTTAAAGAGATGACGGTAGATATTTTTCTGGAGCTTTAGAGTTTACACAGTGATCCACTAATGCCATCTCATGGAATCTTCACAATAACCCTGAGGAGAAGATACTATAGAAGTTACAATCCTCATTATAAAAGCAGGGAATCTGTGGCTCAGAGTTTACGCAGAGTCACATAGCTAGTAAGATGCTGTGCTGGGATACAAACCCAGGTCTCAGGATTTTTATTTTTTCGGTACTTGGGAGTGAGCCCAGGGGCATTCTACCTCTGAGCTACACCCCTAGCCCTTTTTTAAAATTTTGAAACAGGGTCTCACTAAGTTACTGAGGCTGGCCTCGAACCTGTCATCCTCCTATCTTAGTCTGCCAAGTGCTGGAATTACGGTGTGTGCAGCCATTCCTGGCTAGGTTTCAGGACTTTAAATCCAGGATTTTTCTCTCTCTCTCTCAGGGATGAGGCAAGGGATAGACTATTCTAGTCTGACATTATAAGGTTTAGTTGTGTTTCCCCCAAAGATATATCTTGAGAAATGTAACCAAGTTGAGATGAGGTCATTAAGGTGGCCCTTAATCCAGTATGATTGGTGTTGTTAAGAAAAGGAAAATTTGCCGGGTGTGGTGGCGCACACTTGTAATCCCAGCATTCGGGAGGCTGAGACCAGAGGATCCGGGTTTACCGACAGCCTCAGCTACCTAGTGAGGCACTCTGCAACTTAGTGAGACTCGGTTTCAAAATAAAGAATAAAAAAAAATAGGGCTGGGGGTATAGCTCGGAGGTAGAATGCCCCTGAGTTCAATTCCCAGTACCGCAAAAAAAAAAAAAAAGAAAAGAAAAGGAAAATTTGGACACAGACACACACAGAGGAAGATGGTTATGAGAAGACAGAGGCAGATGGGAGGCCTGCTGCTACGAGCCAAGGAGCTCCTGGGGCCACGGAGCTACAGTTGGAAGGATCCTCCCCTTGAGGCTTCGGGGGGAGCAGAGCCCCGGCCAACACTTGGGTTTGGAACTTCTGGTCTCCAGCGTGACAGAATAAATTTCTGTTGCTCAAACCCCTCAGGAGAGAGATTTTGTTACAACAGCTTTAGAAGACATTCCTACAAGTGCAGGCAGACATAGAGATACCAGGGGTCAGGCTCAGGGTGAGCTGTGTGGCTTTGGGCTTCCTTTTGATGTCTTGCATTGAACGGTATGCTAAGTCAGCCATCCTTATTATTGCCTTAGACCACTTCTCATTGCACCAGGGTTTTGACACCCGTTCTGCCGACTATGCCAAGTCAAGGCCACGGAAAGTGTGTCTTTAATCTCCCTCCCTTGGTTCCCCTAAGTACCACTGAGGGTTTGTGATTTCACTGGGATTCAAATTTATATCATCTATTGAAGCTTTTATGTCACCTCAAACCACATCTACATTGGTTCTACACTGTCCTCTTTTTAATGATTATAATTTTATATTAAATTTATTAAATATGATATATTTTCCCCTATAAATGAATTTTTTAGAATGTTTTTAGATTTATAGCAAAATGGAGCAGAAAGTATAAGGGGTTCCCACATATCCCCAGCTCCTATGTACACGTAGTCTCCAACTCTATCAACGTCTGGAACTACAGAAGTGCATTTGTTATAAGAGATGAACCCACACTGCACATCATTATCATCCAAAGCCTATAGTTCTCTCTATCAGGACTATGGTCCACACTAGGATTCACTCTTGGTGTTGTACCATGTTCCTTTTTTGGGACCAGGAGTAGTGGTAGGGATTGAACCAAGGGCCTCATGCATGATGGGCAAGTGCTCTACCATGGAGTTACACTTCCAGTCCCTACATCTCTCTCTCTTTCTCTCTCTTCTCTCTTTCTCTCTCACTGGAGATTGACCCCAGGGACATTCTACCTCTGAGCTACACTCCCAGCCCTATTTTATTTTTTATGTTGAAACAGTTTCTAAGTTGCTGAGGGTCTTGCTAACTCACTAGTGGAGTGAAACAAGATGCTTTATTCCTATAGTATCAGTAGAAAAATTGCCCAAAAATCTAAGGCAGGAAGTAAAAAACACACCCATGAAAGTCCCCCCCAGAACAGCATGGAAATTCCACATACTTGGTTTCTATGGTTCTTCCCATACTGATGGTAGCCACCTCTGCGGTGAGCCACCAGCTCTGTGGCTGTCCTGCTGTGCTTCTGAAGGAGGACCCATTGAGGTGTGTTTTGGTGCTGATGCAAATGTCATCAACTAAAGGTCAACAAATGAGTCCTCTAACATTTGGGGCCTGTAGGAGTAAATGATACTGCAAGCACCTGCAGTGCCAGGACACACTGTCTAATTGGTGTTCACAGAGCTAGTGACCATTCTGGCACTGGGTTTCAAAATGCAGAAGTCCTCCCAATGGATGCAGAGGCAGCCAAGCATTTTGCTGGCCTGGCAAGTGTGCGTCCCTCCTCAGTGTTGAGTTCACCTGTCCAGCAGAATGAGTTATGTTCACTGTTTTTCCTTCCTATCTTGAGCACAGCATTCAGGGCAACATCCTCTGAAGGGTGATAAAAACAATGAGACCAAGAGGTCTGCACCAAACAGATGTTGTTTCTTTCAACAGACCCCAAAAGGAGGGAACTGGGATGGAGAAGTCCTTCCTCAGCCTCCTGTCCCATATGGGGGAGAGTTTTGTCTGGGGTAGCCTCTGTCCTCTGTGATCCTGTCTGCCCTCTGATTCTCCCTGATGATCTTATAACTGCACTATTTTGCTTCAACAGGGAAGAAATACGTGAATGAGAACAGAAACACTGCACAGATGTCCTTGGCATTTCCCCCAGTGTCCCACAACTACATGCTTCAAGCTGGTGGCTTTGAGGAATGATGACAAACATGTGGTTTTCTCCAACTTCCAAGAACTAGAGGCAGATTTTAGGAGGGTGGGGATGGCCTGAGATTAAAAATAGTTTTGAGTACATCTGCCAAGGAGATATTACTGCCCATTAGAATCACAAAATAGAGCCAGGCGTGGTGGTGTATGCTCGCAATCCCAGTATTGGAAGGCTGAGACAGGAGGATCACAGGTTCAAAGCCAGCCTTAGCAATTTAGTGAGGCTCTCAGCAACTTAGTGAGGACCTATTTCCAAATAAAAAATAAACTAGGGCTGGGGGTTTAATTTTGAGGTAGAATGTCCCTGGATTCAATCCATAGCATCACAAAAATAAATAAATAAATAAATAAATAAATAAATAAATAAATAAATAAATAAATAAAAAAAAAAGGAAAGACAAAATAGGAGTTGGTCTGTGGCAGTTCCTCTATTTGGTGTAAAGGTTCTATCCAGTAAGACCCAACTCTGGGGCTCCTACTACCCTTGAGGTTAAGGACTTGTAAGGAAAAATTTCCCCATCTTCTAATGTCCACAAAGAGATGTGACCATCCTGGCAGTGAGCTATACATCCTAACTTCTCCTGGAAGAAATTTCTAGAACTCAATTCTGACCATCCATGTTACTCCCCTGTAGGTTCATTCATTGATTTCCAGACTCAGCAGGTTATACAAAATCCCCCATGATTGAGTTCCAGCTTATCTCTATGCCGAGTTACTCACAGCTCTACAAATAGTCCATTGGGCCTTGTTCCCTCTATTTGTTCTAATTCTCTTTTCTGCTTGACTAACTTGTACTTCAAGATTCGAGCTGCGGGAGGTTTCCGGGATGGCTGCCCAGCACTGCCCACCACATGTGAGCTAGGACTTGGATCCGCAACGGCCTGACCTCCCGTGTTTCTGAGTTAGCATTATGCACACACTGAATTGTCTCTTCTGTGGTCTCATTACACTATGAGATCCTCAAGAGCAGCAACCACGTCTCCTCTTTGCTCCCTGGAGTACAATTTTTCTTTTAGGAAATATGCCTGGATCTCATATCGTATCCCAGATACTGTGCTAAGCTCTGTAGATAGAGAGGCAAAAAATACAGAAACAAACATAATCGTTTGCCTATGTTAGTTTCCAAGAGCCTATATTAGTTACAAAGCACCACCAACTGCGTGGCTTAAACAACAGAGATGTCCTGACTCCCAGTCGTGGAGACTGAAAGTCCCAGCATCAGCAAGGTAGGCTCCTCCTGTCGGCCACGGGCCATGAGGAAGAATCTGCTCTGTCCTCTCCTTTGGCTTCTGGTGGTTATTTGCAATCTTTGGCATTCCTTAGCTTATAGAAGCATCACCCTGATCTCTGCCTTCATCTTGATGTGGCTTCTCCCTGAGTGGGTATCTGTTGTCCAAATCCTCCTTTGTAGAAGGGCATCAGTTAGATTAGACCAGAGCCCACCCTGATGATCTCATTTGAACTCTCCTGGGTCTGCAAAACTATTATCTCCAAATAAGGTCACATTTGGGTGGGGTAGGATTTCAACCTATGAATTTGGGAGGGGGATACACAGCCACTCATGAGGTCACCAGGCTTGTGATTTTGTTAGGGGTGGAAGCAATGCAGAATGAGGGTGGCTAAGCCCACAGGGGCCCAGGAGCCCCTAGGCAGTGTGTCCAATCTTCATGTAGCGATCAGGAAAGTTCCTGGGAACAGTGAGTGACTACCAACATGGAAGGGACAAGTCAGAATGACTCAATAAATGGGAAGGGAAGCGATAGGAAAGAATGTTTGCAGCCCAGGGAATAGCACAGGGGGAGTCCTGAGACAAGAGAGAATCTGTTTCCTCTGGTGCCTTGCTTAGCCTTGGGAGGAAGCCAGGGTAGGCTCCAGGGAGTCCCAAGAATGAGTGTCCTGACCACCAACACCAATGCACCCCACCTGCCAGGTTGGCACCCTAAGGATATGTCCCCATCTGCAAGCCCAGCTGCATTACAATCAAAATAACAGAGTCCAACGTGTCCTTGAAGGCCCCATCAGCACCCTGAATCATCTTGTGACTACGGAACTGATGTCATCCTAACATACGTCCTCCTCGTACCCCTCATGAAAGTCTCCTATAAAAGAAGAGCCAAAGACACCCAAAGATGCCTCTCACTCTAGAGATAGCCTGCATTCTCTCTTCAGTGTGTATTCCTTGCTTTCCTAGATAAACCTCTCTATGGCTCTACCCTTTGTCTTGGACATTCTTTTCCAACCTGGGTTCCCACCAGAATTCCTTGGAGCAGTTTAAAGAACTTGAATGTGGGCAGAAAATAGAGCAAGGGTGCAGACTGGGAGAACTGAGGCTGAAAAGAAAGGGAGGTAGGCTTCAGAGAGGGCTCCCTCTGAAGCAAGCAAATTGGACTTTGTCTTACAGGCAGAATCATTGCAGGGCTTTAAGCAGCGGAGTAACATAATTTGTGTCAGCCTTCAAGAAACTCACAGTGTAAGAAAACCAGGCCTATGAACAATTCAATAATGCTCAGCAATGGTGGCCACGCTTGACGTGCCCGGGGACCAGAGGAAGCGTGAAAGCTAGTGACTCCTCTGGGAGGGACTGACAGAGAGGAGCAAGAGTCAAGAGAAAAGAGCAAAGGCCAAGCAGGAAAGGCTGTGGAGCCCTCTTGATTTACGTTCTTCTTCCTTGAGCAGAGGGAACCGGTCGGCTGTTCCTGCAGGTCTCTGCTCCAAGGAGCCAGGACGCCATGTCTACACCAATGCTGGGTGCACACATTCTTCAGTGTCTCTTGGTACATAGAGCCCAGGTTTTTGTTGTTTTATGGTTGTTGTGACTGAGCAACATCATGTGGTATAATTACCATGAAAGCCAACAATGACCATGTCCTGTGGGGTATCCCTAGGGATAGAAAATGGGAATGGGCATTTGTTCCCTGAAACTAGGTTATAAAATCATCATGTGAGCAGAAACAATGGTCAGAGGTTTATGAAGAAGAAGAGGACTGGAGCGAAGAGCCAGAGGAAGCTAGTGCTGGGTTTTAGTGTTGGAGGATCTCACTATAGATCCCTGGGGAGGGCCACCTGAGTGGGAGCATTCTACTTCTGAACTACACTCCCAGCCCTATTTTATTTTTTATTTTGGTCCTGGGGATTGAACACAGGGGTGTTCTACCTCTAAGCCACACCCTCATCCCTACAGAGTCTCACTAAATTGCTGAGGGTCTTGCTAAGTTGCTGAGACTAGCCTGGAATCTGCAATTCTACTGTCTCAGACTCCCAAGTACTAGGATTACAGACATGTGCTACCATGCCTGGCTGGGGTGTAACACCTCATTGATTACATAACCTTGAGAATGAGAATGATCCAGCATGGGATGGGCATGCTGGATCTGCCAGTCTCTGGGCTGACCTGGAGTGCCAGCTACAGGACACCATGGTGCAGACTGACTTATTCAAGGTCAGGAACCCTATTGAGAGGCCGATGCATAGGTTTTCTCAGCCATTGTTTCCTGCTGTCCTCTTATCAGCCCTGGGAGGTGGGTAGGGCAGGGATTAGTGACTGCTTCAGGTGGCAGAGGCTGAGCAAGGACACCAGTGTGGACACAGCTGCCTGACACTGGGCTGAACTCTCCATGACCTCTTCTTTTTGGGGGGTGTTGTTGTTGTGCCCTATTCCTGTCATAGTGAAAGAGGTGGGGGTCTCTTGTTTTTCCAAGTGGTGGAAATGAAATTAGGTAAACTGGTATGTTACTATCAGTTGTACCTGAAAAAGATGAAATGGGAAGAGTAGATGGGTCAAATAAGAGGATGACCCCAGTGGAGAACTTAGGAACAGTAGACAGGATTGGATTTTAAACGTGCAGTGTGAGTGGACATGTCAGATCAGCCAGGGTGCATGGCACAATGTGCTTCAGGTGGATTAGAAATACATGCATTAAACTACAATATTTTTAAAGAATGGACACAAATAAGACACATATTTTAAAAATCCCTGTCAGCCGGGCGTGGTGGCGCATGCTTGTAATCCCAGCATTTGGGAGGCTGAGACCGGAGGATCTGGGTTCGCGGCCAGCCTCAGCTACCTAGTGAGGCACTCCGCAACTTAGTGAGACCCGGTTTCAGAATAAAGAATAAAAAATAGGGCTGGGGGTATAGCTCGGAGGTAGAACGCCCCTGAGTTCAATCCCCAGTACCAAAAAAAAAAAAAAAAAAAAAAAAAAAAAAAATCCCTGTCACTCTGAACTTCATTATGATGTGGTTGTAATATACTAATAAAAGGATATTGAAACATTTAATTTTATTATTTCTATTATTAATTTTAAATCTACCACATTCTTATGCATTTCCTATATGTCTTATCTGTTCTTTGTTACTTTTTTGTCCTTTTCATTTAGTGTTTTCTCTGTAATTTATAATTTACATCTCTAAAAATCACAGCCTAACTTGGAATATTGTTATATCACTTTATATAAAGCATGATGTCAGTTATACTGGCATCTGGAGTTTATTTGACCTATAGTTTCATAGTTTTCACCAAATTCAGAAAAATTTTGGCCATTATTTTTTCAAATGTTTTTCTTATTTCCCTGCATCCTTCAGAGACTCTACTTACACACCTATTAGGCTGCTAAACCTGTCCCACCACCCACAGATTCATATTCTCTCTCTCTCTTTTCTTGTGGTACTGGGGATTGAACACAGGGACATTCTACCTCTGAGCTGCACCCTCTTTTTAAAAAATTGTTTTGAAACAAGGTCTTACTAGCTTTCTGAGGTTCTCACTACATTGCTGAACTTGTCCTGGAACCTGTGATCCTCTTGTTTCAGCCTCCCAAGTACTAGAATTACATGCACCACCATGTCTAGCTGTTCTGTTTTTACTCTAAATCATTTTTCCTTTCTGTGTCTTATTTTGTGTAGTTTACATTGCTCTGTTTTGAAATTCACTAATCTTTTTTTTCTTTGATGCTCAATCTTCCTTTAATCCAAATCTATATTTTCCATTTCAGACATGAGAAGGTTCATTTCCAGAAGTTCAGATTCAGTCCTTTTAATTTCTTCTATGTCCCTCTTTAATATGTTCAATTTTCTCTACCTTCTTATATGAACATAACTAGAGAACTATTACTGTTCTTATCTATTAACTGTATATTTTTGCTTGTTTTTAAAGATTTTCCTCCTAATTATGAGGCATATTTTCTTGTTGCTTTAATTACTAGTAATTTTTTGGGGGGGGGGATAATAAACATTGTGAATTTTACTTGGGGGTACTGGATTCCCTCCCTCCCTTCCTTCCTTCCTTCCTTCCTTCCTTCCTTCCTTCCTTCCTTCCTTCCTTTCTTCCTTCCTTCCTTTCTTTTTCTGTGGTGCTGGGGATTGAACCCAGGGGCATTCTACCTCTGAACTATACCCTAGCCCTATTTTATTTTTTATTTGGGAACAGGGTCTTGCTAAATTGACTTCAAACTTGCCATCCTCTTGTCTCAGCCTCCCAAGTACAGGGATTACAGGCATGTGCCACCACGCTTGGCATATTTATATTTTTTTAAACATTCTTGAGCTTTGTTATGGGATGCAATTCAGTTACTTAGAAACTTTTCTTTTTCCTTCCTTCCTTCCTTCCTTCCTTCCTTCCTTCCTTCCTTCCTTCCTTCCTTCTCTCCCTCCTCTTTCTTTTACTTGATTTTAAGCTTTTTCAGGAGGGAGCAGAACAGCTTTTAGTCCAGAGCTAAGTCTTCCCAATACTAAGGCTGACTTCCTCTGAGAACTCTATGAATTATGAGGTTTTCTGCCATGGGCTGGGTGGAATACCAATTGTGGCTGCGGGTGAGCCCCAGGCTCCTTGTGTTCCCTTTGGGCAGTTCTTTCTCCAGCCTCACATGGTTTCCTTGGAGATATGCTCTGGTCAGCAGTCAGCCCAGGTCTCAAGGGAAGCCTCCGCAGACTGCGCCTGCTCCCTCCCTCTGTGTCGCTCTCTCCTCTCTACCTTAAACTCCTGACTCCCATCATTGCTTAACTCCTGCAGTCAGTTGGGCTCAGCCAGGCTTCCCTTCCCTGTGTCGTGCCTTGGATGCACTTTCCTGGCAGTGCATTGGGCCAGTCCTGACTCAACCTCTCTCTGGGAGCACTAGCCTGTGATGTTTGCCGTTGTTCAATATCTGAAAACCACATGTATTTTGTCCAGTTGTTTCAGGAAGAAGGGCAAGTCTGGTTTTTGTTACTTTGTCCTGCTCATAAGTGGACATCAAGGCATTTCCCAGTTATCTGCCCTGGCTCTTCTCTACAAGTTCTAGCCTCTGAGTACTTACATATTTGCAATATCTTTATTTCATTGTAACAGAGAATGATATCTTGGCTGCATATAAAATTATTGGATTGCAGTACTTTCCTTTTAGCGTTTCCTAGTTTTTTCTTATGGTTCTTAATATTGTGAAAATAAGTTAATTTTTCCCTTTGTATGTAATGTGTTCTAAACATTATATGCATTATATAATCTGTACATACACATTATATAATGTGTTCTAAATGTCAAGATGTTTCTAACTTCTATTTGAATCCACAATTCCTAAATTCGCAATTTTTAAAAATTAGGACATGATCATACCAGGCTGAAATGTTGAAATGTATTAAACTTTTTCAAACTATAGGTTCAACCTTTCTTTAAGCAAGGTACCATTTCCTTCTACTCCTCTAATTATTACCTTTCCTTTATTATACCCTTTTCCTTCTACTAGAAACCCTTATACAGGCCCACAATCCTTTATTGAGAGTTTGTTTCCTTTTGCTTTGTTGCTGTTACGTGTTTTTAAAAAATACATTTCTAGCTAGGCATGGTGACACACAATTGTAATCCCATGAGGATGACCACAGTCCAGTGGTCACAAGGTGGTTTCTGATGTCTGATCATCCTCAGGATCCTCAGGCTGATCATGGCCTCCACTATCTGATCAATCCATAAGCTGGAAAGTTCCCTCTTCCCTAAGTTATAGGGTTTTCAAGGTATCATGTCTATCTTGTTAATAATGCAAAGGGCAATTATAGTTTTTCTTTTTTGATTAACTTTAAGATTTATAGATTTCCTAGGAATTTGGGAGAGAGAGGCCCGGGGAAGAGAACTGGTTTGGGGAGTAAATGTAGGAGAAACTTTAGCAACAGGTTCTTATATTGAAGTCATGTTTTGTACCTATGTCTTGTATGTCCTCTGTCCTGTATCCACCTCAAATTACACGTTGATATCATAACCTCCCAATGTGATGGTACTAGGAGGCAAAGCTTTCTAGAGGTGATTAGGTCATGAGTTTGGAGTACCTCATGAATGGGATTGGTGCCTTTATCAAAGAGACTACAGAGAACTTTCTAGCTACTTTCAGTCATTGAGAGCACAGCAAAAAGAGGGTTATCTCTGAGCCAGAAAGCAGACTCTTACCAGCAATCGAATCTTCCAGGCCTTGGCCATGGGCTCCTCAACCTTCAGACTGTGAGAAGGAAACATTTGCTGCTTAAACCACCCACTTTATGGTATTTTGTGATAGCAGCTTGAACGAGCTTAGTAGCTTTTATTATTATTCAGGAATGATAAGAGCAATAGGGCAGGATATGGTTGCTATGAAAAACTGTTACAGTTCCTAAGAGGAAGGGTCACACCATGCAGAGCCACATGGGTAAGCACTGGGATTGGTCAGGAGGCAAAGGCCGTGAGAAGAAAACATGGTCAGGAGCCTTTATGGGGACTGCTATGGGCAAGGCGGAGAAGGCAGGGTAAGCAGGCTTGGAATTGCCTAGTTTGCATGATTTCAGAGGGCCCTGCAGCATCAGGGCTATCTCTAGTTGTTTGGGGTGCATAGGGCAAGGGGATCTCTGCATGTGAGAGCTAGACAAAGGAGATGGTTGGGGTTATGGGATTTGGATTGGTTGGTTTGCATATGAAAAGCACACCTAAACCGGGCGTGGTGGTGCACACTTGTAATCCCAGCATTCGGGAGGCTGAGACCAGAGGATCTGGGTTAGTGGCCAGCCTCAGCTACCTAGTGAGGCACTCCGCAACTTAGTGAGACTCGGTTTCAAAATAAAGAATAAAAATAGGGCTGGGGGTATAGCTCGGAGGTAGAATGCCCCTGAGTTCAATCCCTAGTACCGCAAAAAAAAAAAAAAAAAAAAAAAAAAAAAGAAAAGCACACGTACAGATGAGTATTTGACTATCTCTAGTTATTAGCAGCCCTGGGAGGGGTAGTCTCTCCAGAATTGGTAAGGCTCTGGATGTTAAAATATCAAGAAATACAGAAAATGAAGAAGCCCGACTCGACCAACATGGACATCTTTGGAGGGCATTAATCAGGCTACCATCAAAGTCAGCTGTATTCTGAATACTGTCTAACTCTAATCCTCATATCCTGTAAGTATGATATGTAATATGTGCTCCACTCAATTTCTAGATGATAAATGTGAGGCTCAGAGATATTAAATAACTAACAGGTGTCACATCCTCTCCAAGAGCTAGAGATAAAATTCAAGACCAAATCTGCCCAACAAAAGCTTATTCTTTTTTTTTTTTTTGTGTGTGTGTGTGTGTGTGTGTATGTGTGGTACTGGAGATTGAACCCAGAAGCATTCTACCATCAAGCTATATCCCCAGCCTGATTTTTTAAATTTCCTATTTGGAAACAGGGTCTCACTAGGTTGATGAGAGACTCACTACTTACTGAGGCTGTCCTTGAACCTGTGATCCTCCTATCTCAGCCTCTCAAGTACTGGGATTACAAATGCGTGCCACCACACCCGGCTTAAGCTTATTCTCCATGCCCGGCTTAAGCTTATTCTTCTTGAATAAGTATCCTTATCCCCATTGTACAGATTATTAGTATTTGTCAATGAAAACAACCAGGTTAGAGAGGCATCGGTGACTTCATGAATTCTTCCCTCGTCTTCACCATTTTTTGTGTGTGTGATACTAGAGATTACTCACAAGAACATTCTACCTCTGAGCTACACTCACAGCCCTATTTTTATTTTTTATTTTGAAACTGGATCTCGCTATGTTGCTGAGGGTCTTGCTAAGTTGCTAAGGCTGTCCTTGAACTTATAGTCTTCCTGTCTCAGTCTCCCAAGTACTGGGATTACAGGAGTGTGAAACCCATGCCTGGCTTCATCTCAACCATTCTTGCAGTTAATCCAGAAATCTGTGCCTGGTTGAACCATCCATCTTCACTTTACCAGAAAAACCATTGCTTCAATGCTGAGAACATTAACACAAGTATAGGATATAGTGAAACTTGCAGAAAATCACCTACCACATTGAAGAAAGGAGACCTTTGTTGTATTTCTTTTTGTAGGGAAATACTAAGACGATGACTTAGGATAGCTTCTTTCCGTATGCTGAGATATGTTCTGAGATTTCCTAAGAAAGGGCGCACCTGTGTTTTTTTACATCCTTTGCAGTCATTCCTGTCTTATATTCTGCAAATACCAAGAATTGCCACTAGTTAGCTACCGGAATGATTGGCTCTTTTTTTATTATAAACACAGGCTAGGAGGCTTGTTTCCTGCTTCCTCATTGCAATCATAGTAACTGTTGTTAGATAATCCAAGTTTGTGAGATATAATCCAAGTTTGGAGTAAGATATAAAAACAAACAAACAAACAAAAAACCAAGAAAAGTCCTTTGAACCTTAATGGACTACTTTATAACTATGTTTCAGAAGAAATTTATATGACCAACTGTACCCTTCCAACTACTTTGGAAAATGTTAAGCCGGGAGTTGTGGCGCAGGCCTGTAATCCCAGTACTTGAGAGGCTGAGACAGTAGGATCACAGGTTTGAAGCCAGCCTCAGCAACTCAGTGAGGCTTGCATCAATTAGCGAGACCCTGTTTCCAAATAAAAAAATAAAATAGGGTTGGGGTGTAGCTCAGAGGTAGAATGCCTCTGGGTTCAATCCCTAGTACCACACGCAACACCACACACACACACACCACACACACACACACACACACACACACACACACACACACGTTATCTGTACAGAGAGATCTAGCTAGAGAAATACTAGGTAGAGAAATACTCTAGGTAGAGAAGTCTCTAGGTAGAGAAATACTAATTAGAGATATTATGGATAAAATGCTTATTATGCCAAGATCCATAGGAGGACTTATTCAGTTCATTTTCATAACTGTCTTGTAAGTAAGTGCTAACATGATTGTCATTTTACAGATGACAGAGTTGAAAATGAGAAAGTTGAGTCTTATATTGGAGCTGCATAGTAATAAAGGTGAAGCTGGGACTTGGCCTTGCTGTGAAAGATTCCAGGTTAGAGTGTTTGCTGTGAAACGCCCTTGCTAGTTCTGCTGAAGTTTAGTGCATACATTTCCTATTGTGTGTGCTCACTCCATTACCACTCGGCTTTTCTAATTTTAAGGGCCAAACAAAGGATAAGGTCTTTTCTTTCTCAGTGAGTGAACTTTTACTTAGAAAATACAGACTCTAAAGAAATTGGTGAAACCAAGACAAGTTTTTTTGTAATGGGGATAAAGGACAGATCCTTGGACAAAAGAAGAAGTAAAAGGCTGTGGTGGGTATGTGCAGCCCTGATTCCTGCTAATGGGACAGCAGAGGCATGTAGACTTAGTCTTTGGTGAGTGTCCAGGCATTAGGGACCTGTGATGACCTGGCATATCTCATCTACTCCTCCTTTAACAGTAAACAGCTAGAGTCGAATCATAGGCAGACATCTCAGGTCTACTACTTTATCATGATGCTATATAAACCAGTTTTATAAATTAGGGGTCAATATGGAGACTGTTATGGTTTGGATCTTAAATTTTCCCTAAAGGAACATGTATTAAAGACTTGGTCCCTATCTGATGGTACTATTGGAAGGTCTACTGGAAGGAAGTTAGGTGACTGTGGGCATGGCCTTCACTTGGATATTGGGAACCTAGCCCCTTCCTCTCTTTCTCCTTTTGTTTCCTGGTAACCATGATGTGAGATGTATTGCTCCCCTCCATGCCCTCCTCGATCCCTCAATGATGTTCAACCTTGCCACAGGTCCAGAAGCAATGGAGGCAGCCAACCAGGAACTGACACCTCTGAAACCATGAGTTAAAATAAACCTTTCCTCTTTTAAGTTGTTTTTCTCAGGTATTTTGTTACAGCAACAGAAAACTGACAAACACAGAGACCAAAGGACAGATTTCTTATAAATTTACATGAGTTTGAGGAGCTCTACTCTGGGGAGTGGATTTTCCCAGGGGTCCCATCCATGGCAGTAGACTGTGAGGAATTATTCATTGAACTATCCAATGTAGGAAATATAAATATAAATAGGTGCAAAATGCCATTTTTAGTCAGTGGCAAAAATCAAAAGCTTGATTGTATAAAGTGTGAGAGAGGTTATGCTGACACACATACTCTTTGGTGGGAGTGTTATTGTGGTCACCTTGGTGGGCAATTTGGCAGTATTTATAAAAATAAAAATGTGCTTCCTCGATGACCCAACAGTTCTACGTCTCAGAGTTTTCCCAGAGAAACATTTGCACACGTGCACCAGGAGAAAATCTAATGCAGCATTGTTTGTGTTAGCAAAAAAACTAAAAACAGCCTAAGTACCCAGTGATAGGGAAATATCTTAACAAATGGTGCTTTGTCTTTATGATAACATCCTACGTAGTCGTGTTATGGGTGTATGTAGAATGTCCCTTGAAGAGCTCATTTATTAATACTCAGTTTATGTAATTAAATCATGAGGGTTGTGATCTCATTTGTGGATGAATCCATTGTATTGGATTTAATGAGTGGTACTTAGGCAGGGGGGAGGTGGCTGGAGAAGGTGGATCCCTGGAGGTGTGGCCTTAGGGACTGTGCTTGTGTCTTTGAGGCACCTTGCCTGTTTGTGGTCTCTGTGAGAGCGGAGACCTTGCTTTCTTCCTCTCTGTTTCCTGCTGCCATGTCTTGAGGTCTGGAGATGTAACCTGGCCTGACATTGATTGACACTCCAGCATCTCTGAGACACTATGAACAAATGAACCTTCCTCTAAATTGTGTGGTCAGTTGTCTTGGATTATAGCAGTGAGAAAATGTGATTAAGACAAGTAGTTACAGAGATCTTCATGTTCTAATTTGGAAACTCATCCAAGATTTTTTGCCAAGTGAAGTGTATCATATTAACATCTGTACACCACTCCTAGTCTTACAAATAAAAGCTATCCAGCATATATATTTTATTTAGAAAGCTGAAAATATAGCCGGGCATAATGGCACATGCTTGTAATCCCAGAACTTGGGAGGCTGAGACCGGAAGATCCTGGTTTGCAGCTAGCCTCAGCTACTTAGTGAGGCTCTCCACAACTTAGTGAGACCCTGTTTCAAAAATAAAGAGTAAAAATAGGACTGGGGATGTAGCTCGGAGGTAGAATGCCCCTGGGTTCAATCCCCAGTACCACAAAAAAAAAAAAACAAGCTGAAAATATATGTATATGCACTAAAAAAGACACACATTGAGCAATAATAGTAATTATTACTCTGTCAGTTACATTGATAAGGAAGACTTTAGTCTTATTTATTATGTTTTTAGTAAGTTTTTATATAGAAGATATAATTAATTATAACACATGCAATTGAAAAATATTTAAAAGAAATGATTGCAAAGATTTTGCTGCACTCATACTTATTAAGGCACTATTTGGTGTAGTAAAAAATTGGAAATAGCCTAATTTTCCAACAGCAAGGAATTAGTTAAATCTATTATGAGAGGTCTCATGATGAATTACAACACAATCATCAAAATGAGAGAAGTCTACTAAATAACAAGGAGGAAACTTCCACATTTGTCAAGGGAGAACAGCAGATTATCAAACAATGTATACATTGTTAAATACATGTCAACCCTTTGAACATCAAGTTCCAAAATCCAAGCATTGTATCCAAAAGTCTTTTTGAAGATTTAGTATCAAAGTCAACAATATAGATGATGGAAATAATGATCCTATTGAGACAATGGAATAACTGAGGGCCAGAAGAACTGTGGAAGAGGAAAGCCTGGCTTGGCAGCTGGGTCAAGATGGAGGTGTTGGGCTCAGAAAAAGGCACTCCAACAGATGCTGCTTCAGTTTTCACACTGAAGGCCCCGGGGAGCAGTGAACACAGGGAGGCTTTCTCTGAAGTTTCTTCACCTGCCTGACAATGGGATCCATCAAAAAGGAACACAACTGCCTTCAATTATTTTGAAATTTCATCAACCAAGGAAGACTAAGCTCATTACAGAGCAAGAGACTGAAAGTGAAATACCACACCTACAGTCCAAAGAATCTTTGATCCAGGCTCACCCTCTCCCCTAAAATATTTGTTTCCTATCCTAAAATTGCCTATAGCCCTCTACAATTTTTTTCCTCTATGGTGAGGGTATTTAAACTTTAACCATTGGACTCTTCATTGACTTTTATTTTGCATATTAATAAGTTTGTTATGCTTCTCTCTTGTTAACCTGCTTTATAAGGATGTCAGCCAGGAACCTTTACTGTTTTTTAAGTTTTTTATTTTATTTTATTTTTTGTGGTACTGAGGATTGAACTTAGGAGCATTCTACCTCTGAGCTACATACTCAGCCCTATTTTTTATTCTTTATTTTGAAACAGGGTCTCACTAAGTTGCAGAGGGCTTCACTAAGTAGTTAAGGCTGGCCACGGACACGCAATCCTTCTGTCTCAGCCTCCCAAGTACTGGGATTGCAAGATACAAGTGTGCACCACCACACCCGGCTTTTTAATTTTTTTTTATAAGTTATTTATTTTGTGGTACCAGGAATTGAACCCAGGACCTTGCACATGTGAGGCAAGTGCTCTACTACTGAGCTTCATTCCCAGCACCAGTGATCTTTATGATGGGCAGGAAAGGTGTTACCCTTTAATCTTCTCTTCTTCCTTCCTTCCTTTTTTTTTTTTTTTTTTTTTTTTTGCGGTACTGGGGATTGAACTCAGGGGCATTCTACCTCCGAGCTATACCCCCAGCCCTATTTTTTATTCTTTATTTTGAAACCGAGTCTCACTAAGTTGCGGAGTGCCTCACTAGGTAGCTGAGGCTGGCTGCGAACCCGGATCCTCTGGTCTCAGCCTCCCGAATGCTGGGATTA